>RCUC01129164.1:0-28204 GCA_003697995.1 Taxidea taxus jeffersonii
CACCAAACCCTGTAAGATCCCCTCACCATAAACTGCGTGGCTCACACTTTCTTTTTCATCATTCCCAGAGGTCTTGAAGTTCTACCTTTTCAGCAAACTCACATGTAACTTCAGAAAGCATTCTGATACTTGGGTGCCTATTAACTCATGAGTATATTGGTGACAAGGGGAGAGGGATGGTGTGAACCTTCTACAAATGGCATGACTGTGCCCAGGCTCTACCATACAGTTTCATAAATGTAGTTTAACTCAAAATGCACTGTGAGTGTTTCAAAAACAATGAGAATTAGAAATAACAAAAGGTAGATGTAGGCTTGTTTTATGAGAATGGTATTAGAAAATGAGAGGATAGTGGACCCTTCAAGTGTAAGTTGAGGCAGAAGTACTAAATGTTGGCTTCTAGCCTTCTTGGTGCCCAGGACCCTCCCTGAAAATGGGTTAGGAGCCATGCAGTGCAAAATACTGCACCATCCAATCCATTACGGGCCACTGGATGGAGCGAATTAATTTTTCTCCAAATGTATTCTAAAATAGTTACAACTATATGAATCGTGGAAAAAAGATCATTTTGAAGATGATGTCAACTTGACAATTGTTTTTAATGTTTTGTTATGGTTAGAGTATTCCTGTGGGGAAAATTCCAGGCTTTCCTTTTACCCAACTTCTCTTACATTCCACTCTGGGCAGGGTAATATAGTGGAAGATACACTGAACATGGAGTCAAAGCCCGCTACTCTTCATTTGCCAGCTGTTGACTCTGAGAGCCATCGTGGTAAGCCCTTTGGGCCGCTTGTGTCTTTCTTTGTAGAATGAGAGAGCTGGGAAAATGACCACTAAAAACCCATCTCCAGCTACTCCATGGCTCTCTCTTCTTCACCTGCCACCTTATCTGCTTGTATATGTTATGCCAAGGTTTCTCTCTTCTCTATGAGAAGGATAGACAAAAGATAATGGAAGTAAAACCCTATTAACTGTGCAGTTTTAAACTGGGTGTCTCACATTAAGCTTGTGTATTTTTGTGAAGAACAACTAGAAAACTTCCTGTAGGATTTATCATGTTATTTTCTATTCAGTAGGATAATTTTTTAAAAAGATTTTATTTATTTATTTGACAGAGAGAGAGATCACAAGTAGTCAGAAAGGCAGGCAGAGAGAGAGGAGGGAAGCAGGCTCCCCACTGAGAAGAGATCCTGATGCAGGACTCGATCCCAGAACTCTGAGATCATGACCTGAGCTGAAGGCAGAGGCTTAACCAGTGGGATAATTTTAAAAATATAGTTTATTGTCTGTTATGTTATATATTTTCATATGCTTATGGTTCAGCTAGGACTACAATTGGAAAATTATATGAACTGGTATCAAAATTTTATCTTCTCTTGGTTATCTGGGACTTGGAGTTAATCTCAGTAAAGGAATATCCTCATTTGTCTCAATATTCTGGATTCTTGCATCCTACTCAGTTTCTCTAGCAACTGACATTTCTAGGCTTAACCTGCCTTTGCCACTGAGTGGATAGTCCTAGGAAAGGGCTCCTTTTCTGCATTAAAACTGGAAATAAAGTGCAGTTGGCAAGAACACTGGGGCAGGTGGGCACTAGTTCCCTTTACTTCATTTTTACCCCAAGGGAAAATGGGAAAATTCACGAGACAAGTTTTGTTATTTATTTGCTTAAGAACTTCCCTTCTGCCATTCCCTCCATATGGTTTATGTTTTCCTTCTGAATTGGTGCTTTCACAGTACAAAACTGTCTTTGTTGAGAGGCAGTAACAGGTGTGTTGTGGGAGGGAGTGCATGTGAGAGAATGGGAGAAAATATGCATCTGTGTGAGTGTGGGGAAGGCAGAGGGTGAGTGTGTGTGTGTGCAGGTGTCCATGTCCTCTAAGGCACAAGACCCAGTGTGCTTGGCGGATTCCTCAGGAGAGTGTATTCATGTAACATTTAAGAGCTCTTGGCTGAGAAATCTATACACCATCTGTGAACACATCCTTTCCAGAGAGAAGCTGAAAAACCACCTTCAATTCCTAACATAGACACAGCAAATGCATTTGAGTTCTGAGGAAGTTCTAGGTCCATGCAATGAACTCAGCAATACTCACCTTGTCTTGCTTTTCTCTAGTATATTAGACAAAGCATGGACTTTAGGACAGATAGACTGGATTCAAAATTCAGCCTGGTATTTCTTAGTGTGCAGATATTGGGTAATTTACTAAATTGTCCCACATCCCAATCTCCTTATCCATAAATGCTGGATAACAATGCCCAACTCACAATGTGATTGAGAGAATTCATTTGTAGAGCTGCCTCACTCAGTGCCCAGTACATAGTAGGTACTCCGTAAATGTTGGTTCTTATCCCATAAGTGCAATTCTCAGACCAGATTAAGCAGTGATGGGAAAAATTCTTACCATATGTTCAGGTAAGTAATCGACAAGTTTCAAATTGCTTTCTAATTCACCAATGGAGGTTTTGACCTCTTTTCCTTTGGCATGATGAAGTTGTTTATGATGGTGCAGCTGCATGTGTTGGCTTTAAGCTTGTCTCCTCCATTGAATAGTGAAACAACTGTGCACTGCTTTTGAGACACAAAAACACCCCCTCTGCCCTGCTTTCAGCAGGCTCCAAGCCCTTGGCTGTTCTCATGGGGATGGTGTTGGAGTATGTCCAGCCTCCCAAGACAATGTAGACTGATTCTCATCATGGCCAATGGCATCAGAGATGGACAACTGCCCAGGATACACTCCACAACAGTGAGGCCACACATGACAGAAATATTTTTGGGGGAAAAATAAAATCATGACAATTTGTTTCATCTCATGGATAAAGGAGCTCAATTAGACTCTGGTTGAAAAGCAAGACTTGGGGTGCCTTGGTGGCTCTGGGTTAAAGTCTCTGTTTTTGGCTCAGGTCATGATTCCAGGGTCCTGGGACGGAGCCCCGCATTGGGCTCTCTGCTCAGCGGGGAGCCTGCTTCCCTTCCTTTCTCTCTGCCTGCCTCTCTGCCTACTTGTGATCTTTGTCTATCAAATAAATTAATAAAATCTTAAAAAAAAAAAAGAAAAGCAAGACTTGCTCTGTACTTTTGGATAGACGTCATAGTATTATGGAAAGATAGGAGTCATAGGAAAGTTCAAATCCCACAGCTGCCACTCTAATACAAACACAGAATAAAACAAAACACCAGTTTAACTCCCAAATTTCTGTTTCCAGTTTTCTAGGTGGTAATATACAAAACATCAAGTTGCTGTTCCTGAATCCATCAAGAAATCACCTCACACCACGTCTGGCACAAAGTAAATCATCAATGAACATCGATGTCCTTTATAAAGTCCTCAAGTGCACATGATAGAGATCCATTCTAGGCACATATTTAAACAATTTGCTAATTGGCCTGTTGGCAAATTATTAGCCAAGTCCAAAAGAGAAACCGCTCTGTGCTGACAATTAAGGGAACAAAGACTTTGAGGTAGAAGCAAGCATTCTCTCTGTTCCAAGAAATACTAATTATTAGCCACCATTTCTTAATTTTGAAGGCAGATCAGCAGGCTGGATGGGCTTCTTAGATGCATCTTTGTAGGTTGGATTAAGATACTGTGGATACATTCCCTTTGCAGACAGTTTATCCCTCTTCATGCATACTTTCCTCTAATTCAGTTTGCAAGGCTAACCACCACATTTCCCAGATCCCTCACAGTTAGCATTTCATATTATCAGATGCAAACAATGAGACTTACAATCTCATTGTTTGTTACAGTCTTACATTGGGTTCCCTGAAAACAGATTCTTGGGCAAAGATTTGTATATAGAAAATTTATTAGGGACTGTGTCAAGAATCACACCTTGGAGGAAAGAAAGCAGCAGCACAACAGAGTTTGGAAAAGTTGAACTGCAATGTAGTTGCAAAATCTTTGACCAACCCCCACAACTCTGTGCTGCAAAGGCTATTCAGAGGTGTCCCCAGCAGAGGCAGATGGGACCAGTATACTGTATCTTGCATCTATGAGTTACTAGACGCATGCTACTCCCAGGGACAAGCCCAAACTTGGGCTACGATGGACTCACCAGCAGTCAACTCTCCTGGCAGCTGTGAGAATGAGCTGCTGCTGCTGCTGCTGCTGCTTCTTTTTTTTTTTTTTTAAAGATTTTATTTATTTATTTGTCAGAGGGAGAGAGCGAGAGCAAGCACAGGCAGACAGAGTGGCAGGCAGAGGCAGAGGGAGAAGCAGTCTCCCTGCCGAGCAAGGAGCTGGATGTGGAACTTGATCCCAGGACGCTGGGATCATGACCTGAGCTGAAGACAGCCGCTTAACCAACTGAGCCACCCAGGCGTCCCTGAGCTGCTCCTTGAAGGGGAAATGTGGATAGCCTGCCACAGATCCTCAAAGCCCACTGCGGGCACCCATTCTGCCACTCAGACCCACCTGCTTATACTATATTTACCCCATCAGTTTCTCTGGGATTCTAGCTGGCCTCATTTCCTGAGCAAATTTATGAAAGAAGTTGATCCTAGACACTACAGTCCCCCTTGATACAACTTGTTTAAGGCCACAATAGATGCAGTCTCCCTTCTCTGTGGCTCATGCTAGATTGCTTTCACTTAGCTACTACCTCTTCTAGTCTAGGTGGTTCACCAAATCTTCAAACCTGAAAGTCTGAATCCTTGGTCAGCATGCTCTTTTCAGACTATAGCTTATCCATTAATCATCAGAATTGCACAGGGTCATACCAAAAGATGTCAAATCTGGTCAATCATCACAATGACACAATTGTAGTAGCTCCCTACCTCTACCTGGTGATCAAGGCTAGTTATTCCCATATCGTAACTCATTTCCTTAAATGCTGGTCTTTGGGCATGAAGAGACATACAGCCTACAGGTGCAGGGATAGAATACACAAATTCCCCAAATGGGTTACTGGGAGTGTGGTAATCTGGGGTGCTCCTACTTCAACCCCTCAGGTCCTGGGCAATGCATTCTAGCTGTTGGGGTCACAGGACCATATAACATTTGTTGAATTTGAGTATATTGTGTCCTAGAAGATAGCACCTTATCTGTGAATGAGGCTTAGCCTTTTTCCTCTATCAGCTGGCAATGAAAGACTCACCATGTGACACCAGGGCAAGAGTGGTGAATGACATGGGGATGGGGGGTCACCTGCTTATGCAGCTAATTTGTGCCAGTTCCAGATACACCACTTTCATCTCATAATAGACTGCTGCTGGGCCACCAACCGTATGACTTGGTGGATATGGTCCAGGGGCAGTTCTGACCAGATGGCCACTTAATGCTCCATGGTCAGGGTCTAGTAGCATACTAGGAACTGTGTGTTTCAAATGAAATATAATTTTCTGATGCAGGTATCAATTGCCTTGTTAGGTGGTAAGTTCTAATTCCCCTAAAGGGATAAAACTGCCCTAAACTCCTATTTAGGCATCTGTTTCCTCCACAGCTAGCTCTATCCCAGTTCCCTGGTATTGCTCAAGTAACCAGGCTGCTGTAGTCCTCCTGCTATGGTCCTCCTGCATAGCCTCTTACTGCTCTACACTTCCCACTCCACCTCTACCTCCCCTAGCGGGCAGACTTCACTGTCATCTAATAAATGGATTCAGAAATATTCCCAAGTGTGGAATTTGCTGCACCCCAAACCCAAAAGATCTATCAGGCATTGTGCTTCCTTCTTAGCAGTGGGAAGTACAAGAGGCACTAATTTGTCCTTTACTCTGGAACAGATGCCCTGGCAAGCCCTGGAGCCTGAAAACTGTACTGATGTGGAGTCTCTGAACTTCATGGGTTATCTCCTATCCTCTGGAACTCATAGATTCACTAAAACCTCCAAAGTATTTGTCTTGGCATTTATCTCTGTTGCTGGCCCTAGAATGTGATATTTTTTTCTTTAAAGTCTTGGCAGGAAGAGAGAAGCAGTTTCAGAGGCATCCATTTACCATTCTCCTCCACAATAGCTCTACCCTCACAGGCCAAGAAATCAGTGTGGAAGGCTTGTCAGTTACTAGGCATGTCCATTCAAAATACTGACTTAGGGACCATTGAAGTAACTAATAGGGCCACTGTGAGTCAGATCTGCCCCAGAACTCCATTTGTTCCCCAGCTCCCATATCTAACAGAGGGGTCCTATTGCTTCAGGTGCCCAGCTACCAAAATCAACTTGAAGTTCAGTACACTAGTCCTCAAAATGTCTGAGTATTTTCCTTTCCCCAGGATATAGATACACAAGTAAGTTGGTCCTTTTGGGGAGGAGTGGAGAGGAAGGGTGGAATCATTACCATATTACACTTATCACGGTGCTATGGAATCCTCCTTCCTGGTGACCCAGCTTCTCCTCCAACCAGTGGGTTCCAGATCTGAGAATCAGTTCAAGTCTAGCAACTGAGCATGAGGTCATATTTATGTATAGGGTTACTGCCCTCAGTCTCCTAACCACCCACTCTTGATTTCTTTTGATTGTACAGATTGAGCAATACCCTTATAGGCAGGCTGCCCTTTTCTCTTGCCCCTATGAATGCTATATTCTATACATCATCTTAGGAGCTAACTGTGAGTCAGGAGCCCTGGCTGCCGCTCTGGCCTTATTGTTCATTAAAATAATTGCACACACTCGTGTCTGATGGGAAAAAGAAGTTAAACAGAGGCTTCAGCTGAGTCTGTGAGATGCTCTGTAGCTAGGATGACTCTCCAGAGTTGTCCCTAATAGAGACAAGCAGGCTAGCTCTTGTACCCTTGCAGCAACAAGTCAATGGTGTGAAATGTATACTTTGGGCTAGGCAGCTTCCTGTGGTCAAGGGAAATTCATAGTTGTGACTTACAGCTACCATTCCTGGCATCTGGGGAACCATGCTTCAGGATCATGCCTTAGACCTCAAAGGAATTTGAGTGACACACTACAGTATTCACTATATGTAAGGAGAGAGGTGAGTCACAGAGCATCTATTTTGCTTGTATGGACCATGGTGCGGGCATTATGATCTGGAGCCAGGAGCTACAGCAGCCGTTTCCTAATTCCTCAGTTTTGATCATGTTGGAACTGGCAGCTTCCTTAACTATTCAGCTCTGCAGCATTGTTTTCAGACATATCCTGAAGACTCAATCAGAGTCCATTTTTTAGCCCTCACAATGACCAGGTGAACATCTAAATAAATCCCTTCCACTTAAACTAGTTAGAGTACATTCTGTGATCTCAGCTAAGAACACTGAACAAAGCTGGTATTTGATAGCCAGCATCTGTTCTAGTTAGATGATGCCATGATGTACTGGTCATTATATAAACTGAAACTTTCACCTATACAGTCAGGTTTCTGGATTAAAGGCAAAGTCACTAGTTATGCTATTTGCTGAGCGTCCCAGGACTCACAGCTCTCTCATGATTGTTGGTTGACATGTGGTCAGTGCCCAGTTTTGGAGAGTTGTGTGCTTATATTACATATTTCTTTGCAGAAAAGCCTCCATTTCAAGAGCTCACAAAATTGTGGTGTAATAAGCAAGTTATCTCTGTGGCTACAGTCACTCAGAGGCCCAAACAACAATTGGCCGGTGTCTTTCAATATGCCTAACATTGAAAATACTGCCTTATCTTGGTACCTTAGCATTTGCTCTTGTCCAAAAGGGGTTTCTTTGGATTGGTTATACCTCCATCCAAGAGGAACTGTTATTTCTGGATAAAATTTTTACCAAGGTTTTGCAAAGGCAGCTTGTTCCTCATGTGTTAGCTCTTGCTTTCCCCATTGATCCCTGTTTCAGCCAGTTGGAGCCAGGCAACAAGAGGCATAACACCCAGAGAAAACAGAAGAGTATTTTGCTTAAAAATGTAGCAACTGTTGTTGGGCAGATAAGTGGGTTTTGCTCAGACCTAATGCTGAGCCATTCCAGCGCTGAATCCTCCCAGAAAATGGTTTATGAGGTTTGGAACCCCTGTCATTATCAAGGTGAGCTGTGGCTTCCAGTCCCTTTTCCAAAGCTCTTTCTACAAATCCATCTCTTTTCTCCAATGGCCTTGGATAAACTTAGTGTAGCATGCTTTGTAGAGAAGCCCATTTATGGAGAGGCACTCATTTGAAGGTAGAGCCTGTGGAGTCTTGTGTAGATACTTCAGCACAAGAGGATGGATTGCATTCATTTTCTCAAAAAGGTAGTATTTTTAAAGCACACAAAATCTTTTTAACAGTGTTTTCCAAATGTACCGGAGGAAAAATTTTAAAAAGCTACCTGGTCTTCTTGTGAGATCTCTAAAAGTCGAGGCCCATTAAATCAGAATCTCTAGAAGACAGGCCTGGGAAGCTGTGCATTTAACCAGGGCCCAAGATAATTCTTAGGAGAAAAGTTTAGGAAACGAAGCCCTTTGCTATAGCCTTCTCTCTCATAAATGGTCTGTGCAGGTGTCCTTACACACTTCGGTGTCACAGATGGGCCCTTTGTATGAGTGAGTCAATTGAATGTGCAGAAATAGTTGTTAAACAAAACTTGATATTTAAACTACCCAAGGGTACTATTATTAATGTGGTTTTTTTGCTTTGTTTTTAATCAAGGTGATGAGATAAACCTAGGTGGACAGACTAAAAGCAAATGTCCTAAAATATGACCGCTATATAACCAGTTCATGAATACAGTGCCTAATCCATTACTTCATCCTTTCATCCAGGATTCTTAGAAATCTCTGGCTTTCTTTCCCCAATGAAAAGTAATTCTGTAGAACATGCACCAAATGCTGGGCTGTGTTCTTTCTTGTAAAGGCAGAGAGAAGTGTAGCTTGACAGTAATGAATGGCCATATTACACAATTACTTAAATATGAGTCTTCAGCAAAAATGAAATGACTCGAGGCTTTCAACAAATACAGCTTTAAGCTCAGTAAATAATGGCTTGTGTCAAGTTTGTTTATTAGCATGGGTAATTTGTTCTTAACTAGACATATTTTACACTTGAAGTAACGTTTTACTAGAACTATATAAAGCAATTGTGCAATTGATAATAAATATGTCACTACTGGTAAGTAATTACTTCAATGAAGTTTAAAACAATGCTAGCTTATCCTAGAGTATAGAATAAGAATGCATAGGTAACTAAAGTAGATATAGTCAAATAACAGTGTGAAAAAGCCAACAATAAAAGAAATAGCATAGACAAAATGTGTGTGTGTGTGTGTGTGTGTGTGTGTGTGTGTGTGTGTCCAATTTATCTAGCACCTATAACACATCTGACATGCCATACCTTTTCCTTGGAATTTTCCAGGGAGGTATTGAACTCTGTTGTTATAGACAAGGAAACTGAGGACCTAAAAGTTTAAGTAGTTTGTCCTAGGACACACCATTAATTAGTGATAGAACTGAGGTCTGAGCCCAGGCATAGCTGACTCTAGAGTTATGCTTTTCTCACCAGTATTTAAAATAGTGTTGTATAAGCATGGATTTTAGGGTCACTTTGATTTGTGTCCTGGCTCAGCCACTCACCAGATACATGATCCTGGTAAGATTGCTTAACTTCTTAGTCTTAATAATAATGTTATTTTTCTCTATAATTGCTCAGGTAGATATAGACTGAATTTAACCAAGACTAGTTAGATACAGACTACAGATTTCTGATGTATCCTTACTTTCCTGAAATTTTATTATGTTTGAAAACTAGGTTTCATTTAATTTAACTCAGTAGTCATGATTTAAGCACCTTAGTTCCTTCCTTCAAGGAGCTTGTAGCCTTAATGACTGGGTGTCAGGTGGTGGCAGAACAGAAGAGGGAGAAATGGGAGGCATCTCGAAGGGAAATAAATAGGACTTCAGACTGATGGAATAGTTCAGAGGACCTAGTCTTACCTTTAAAGCAGCAAACAGCTCCCAGTAAACTGGGAACCCTGCCTCATAAAGTGATGCAAAGTTAAGGGTAGTAAATGAAGAGGGAACACTTAGAAAGAGATATAAAGGATGAATAAAGGCATGGGCCAGGCAGAGAAGTGTGGCAGATGCAAAGTGTTGAAGATAAAAGAGAACACAGTAGCTTGGCACATCAGAGACCATAACTACTTCCACTGGGCTGGAAGGCATAGGGGTGGGGGGTGGGGTCACTGGGTGCAGAAAGGGCTATTCTAGAATGTTGGGTTACATGGGTTTGAAGGAATCCATGCACAAAGACTCTTGCATGCTATTTATGCTATATGTATGTGGTTTACTACTACAGCTGCCCATCAGAATCACCTGGAAAGTTTTCTAGGTCTACTGATGGAGTACTGTACCCAAAAACATCTGGACTTTTTGGGGCCCACCCTTCTACTGAGAAAACAGAAAATTAGACAAAATATGTTTAAAAAATCTGTTTGAACATCTGAGAGCTACTGAGAGTGTCAGCATTTAGAGAGCCAAGATCAAGAAAAGGGGAAAGCCAAGAGTCATGATCTGACATTTGGGACAATTTTTTCCCTCAGAGAACAGACTACTGGTTTCAATATCAGTGCCTGAGAGATTGAAGAGTAGAATAGTTTTCAGTAGTTTCATAGGACTGGGGACAGAGGGTGCTGAAAATTGGAGTTCAAAGCCCACCAAGGTGGAATGGACTTGGTATACACCCCTGGATTTCATTTGAGACCCCCAAAATTTACACATTAGGAATAAGTGTGGCTTGGAAATAAACCAGACCTCATAAAAACTGAAGCCTAGATTTGATTATCTTATTCCCTGGTTGGATTAAGGTGGTTTTATTCAAGTCTAGTTGCCTTTCAAAAGCAAAAATCAATTCTCTCCGGTGAAAGATAATGTTATATTATCAAGAGACTTAAATTATCTCCACAGTGCTCCATACACAAGATTCAATGCTCAAAAAAACCAACAAACCATACAAAAAATACACATCTTGACTGAAGAAAAAATATATATCAGACTAGATAACTTGATCCATATAATAGCTATTATAAAGTCCATGTCTGGAATTATCAGCTTTTTAATAAAAAAACCATGATTAATATATTAGAGAAATTAAATAATAAGAGTGAGAATTTCAGAAGATATGGTAATTATAACAAATATGAAAGTGAATAGAATCAAAAATAACTGCTTAAGATTAAGACACCATAGATAGCTTTAGCAGTAAGGTCAAAACAGTAAAAAATACAAGAAAATATCTAGATGAAGGGGTAGAGAGATGGAAGTGGATAAAATAGATTGAGGAACATAATACAAGGTTAACATTTCTAAAATTCAGGTAATCAGAATCTGAAAAGTAAAAAAAGAAAGATTTTGAAGGAAGTGGTATCTGAAGAGGTAACAGCTGTGAATTTTTTTGATGCAAGAAGTACAACAAACCACAAGTGGGATAAATACACACACACACACACACACACACACACACACACAAAATCACACAAAAGTACATCATTGTAAAACTTCTGAAAACCAAAGGCAAAAACAAACTCTTAAATAGATACAGAAAAAATGACATATTGCCCTCAAAAGAGCAATAATAATACTATTGACTTGTCAGGAGAAAAACTGAAAGCAACAACCAACAGAATAACATCTTAAGTTCTTAATGAAAATAAACAGCCAATTTATTAATTATGCTTTTTTTCTTTTAAAGATTTTATTTATTTATTTGATAGACAGAAATCACAAGTAGGCAGAGAGGCAGAGAGAGAGGAGGAAGCAGGCTGTCCGCAGAGCAGAGAGCCCGATGCGGGGCTCGATCCCACGACCCCGGGATCATGACCTGAGCCGAAGGCAGCGGCTTTAACCCACTGAGCCACCCAGGTGCCCCTTAATTATGCTTTTTGTGAAAATATTCTTCAAAAACTAAAGTAAAGAATTCCACTTTTAAGAACCATGTAATAGGTTATGGCAGACCAACAATCCCATGACGAAAATGAGATGCCACTACTTACCTGTTAGAATGTCTACCACTTAAAAACCAACCAAAGTGAAGGTTAGCAATGATACAGAGCAACTAGAAATCTTATACATTACCTGTCAGAATGCAAAATGGCATAGCCATTTTGAAGAAGAGTTTGACAGTTTTTTTTTATCAAATAAAACATGCATTTATCATATGACCGAATAATCTCATGCCTACACATTTACCAAGACAAATGAAAACTAATATTTACATTAAAACTGTATGTTAATATTTACAATGGTTTTATTCATAATCACCAAAAACTGGAAACAGCTCAAGCATCAATCAACAGAGGAATGGATAAACCAACTGTGGTATATCCACCCATATAATAGAATATCGCTCAGCAATGAAAAGGAAAAACTATAGATATTTACAACATAGATGAATGTCAAATGCATTATGTAAAAAGAAGCTAAACTCAAAAGGCTACATTCTGTATGTCTTTGATAAAGAAAAAGGCAATACTATAGGACCAGGAAATAGATCCATCATTGCCAGGGGCTGAGGGTTGGAGAAAGGACTGACTACAGAGTAGTATAAATAATAGTACCTTGGAAAATATTTCACAACAAACTCTCCAAATAAAAAGTTTCTGATATGTAGCACTTGCCAATTACCCTAGTATAAATGTTCCCACCATGGCCATTTTAAGCTACAGATGCAGGGATACTAAACATAATGTTGGGAAGAGATGCACAATATTATATAGTATCCCTATCGCACAGATGCAACAGAAACAACTTCACAACCATAGATAATTGAGCAGTCTCAAGTAATTAGGAAACAGTGAGGTAGTACTTAGGATCCTTTTAAAAATATAATGTGTTGGATTCTAGGCTTATGTAATTTAAGTAATCACTGCTTTTAACAACTAGCTTAGAAAATCCCTTAAAGTGTAACAATCGGCTTTCACAAGCTGCTGCAACCCGGCTCCAACACATCACTAGGCACAAGGGAAGTTTGTTAATTTTTACTATATGTGAATTCTAGCTCAAAATAACCTAACCACAAAATATGCATATATCCTTGGACCTATTGATATCAATTCTAGGAATCTATCCCCAGTTATATTCAAACTTGTTCATCATTAACTTTAATAATAAAAATTGAAATTAACCTGAAATCTGCAAGTTGGATAATAAATTGTCATATATCCATACAAGAAAATATTATAGCAGCTAGAAAATCTGAAGCATGAAAAAGTGGTTGCTTCTGGAAGGATGGTTGAGGATTAAAAGTTAAGAGAGACCTCATCAGTACATTTTAAAATTCTACATGTGCATATATTACTTTTTCAAAAACTACAGGAAACAAATTGATTTTAATCAAAGCAAAATAAAGACATTTTCTAATGAACAAACATTCCTGAGATAATATTTGGCCAGCACACCGTCACTTACACTTAAGTGTCCTCAGGTACTGTCTCATGTGTCACTTCCCCTCTATGTATGAGGAGATGGAGGCTCAGAGACTGAAAAACTGTCCCAGAGGTGCACAGCAAAAATGTGTAGCTCTGGGACTTGAAAATACATACACTCTTAATAGCTCTGCTATGTTGCATTTTAGGAGAGGGCAGGGAGAGTCTAGGGAGCTTTAGCAGAGCAGTGGCAACTAAAGCTGAGGGGAAACAGAAAGACCCTAAGAGGGAGTTTGAAAAGAGAAAGATGAAAAATTAAAAATAGGATTTTGGAGACACCAAGGCTTAGGAGGAGGAGGCTGAGAAGAAATAGAAAAGGAGTAGTCCGAAAGAAACTATGTAATTAATGTGACTTATTGTGAAAATGTTGAGAGAAAATACATTTGTGGGGAAAATGACTTTTTTTTTTCCTTCTGTTACTTGAACTGAGTTTTTCAGATCTTGTCCTCATTTTTTTAAACACTGTTGCCACGCCGGTGGACACATACATGTTGGAGCACATTAGGCCCAAAACCATGCCTGGGATCCTGGCTTTTCTAGGTCCTGCTCCTCAACACTTATAAAAGTAGTATCCTCCACCAGCATTTCAGCCAGAAACAGGACATGAGAAGATGAACAACTCTCTGTCCTGTGGGCCCTTCATCTTGGACAATTTAGGATAAGCAAGGAAGACTTAATCTGTGGCTTCTTGTCTTTCTACTCAAGATGTGAGAAAGGATAAAGAGTGATAGTAACTCCCTGTCCCACAGAGACAACGACAGGTAAGATGCTGTCAGGATCAGGAACAGCCGGTCTCAGCACAGGGAACTCATTGACATCCTTTCAGAAAGGCAAACCAGAACATTCCCAGAGGAGAGCAGCCGAGATACACGAACTTCCGGAACTCCAAACTCACCGGCTGGAGACACGGCTTGTGCTGGGAAAACTTAAAAGTCACTGGAGAGTATTTAGTTCTCCAAGTGAGTAGCAAAATTGTGCAAATGAGGTCTTTAACACCTGTACTCCAACCGGCAGCTGAGTCTAAGCAGAACCATGTGGGGCAGCCAACCACTTAGAGGTGGCCGAAGGGGGCTCAGAAACAGAAGTGGAAATTGCCATTCCTATCACCATTCCTGCTTGGTCGGATGCAGATATTTGTTTCGCATTTTATGCTTTTCTCTGTTTTCCATGTACGAATGTACATTTGCACATCAAATATGAAAGGTTAATTTGGAAAACAAAACATCGCATTCAATTTTTCTTCCCCAGTTACCCATTCCACGGTCACTTGGCGAAGACTCCTTCCAAATACCTCTAGGTTCCTTCTCCCCAAAATACTCCCTATTACTTGCCTCTTCCCCGCCTCAGGTTCTGACAGTGCCCATAGTGGTAATTAGACAAATGAAACATCTTATTAATCTAGGTAAATAGCTGAAAACTAGAAAAGGCAGGATTTCAGGTAATCTGGATAGGAAAATGTGACTTAGAACCAAAGGTAAATGTGAGACTTCCTACCTTGAATCTGAATCTTGGATTCTGTGTGGTGAGGTGTCCTACAGAAAGAAGGAGAAAGGAACTCTGCCAGCTCCTGCCGGGCAGACCTGGAAGCTAATGAGCCACTGGGGCACAGGTGGAAGGGCAGGAGAGTGGCCCATGGGCAGCTCTGCCCCCTGCGAATGTGGTCTGATAAACTTCAAACTCTGGCCAATCAAATTAATGACTCCTTGTGTAATGAGAATATTGAGGAGGTCCCCAGGTGGCCAGAGTATCATACTCGATGAGCTGAGGTAGGAAGGTGGGGACTGAAGGATTTTCCTCCCTCTGTATCTCCTCTTCCCAACAAAGACTGAAAACCATTGTAGAGACACAGTCTCCCCCCCACCCCCAACAACTGGATTCTTCAGCCCAAGTGGTTGAAAATTTTTCTGGAACCAAGTCCTCCTTTCAGTAAAAATATAAATGTCACAAACTGTATCTTTATCCCAAACTCGTAACTGAAACTTCCTAGACTCCTTTCATCTTCAAATCTGGCCTCTATAGAAATCTGCTGGAAACTGTATTCTACCTACCTACCAGTTTTCAAAAAGAGGAAAAGTATTTCGTGCTATGATTACATGTTCGTAAGGGCTGTGCATCAGGAGCAAGACAAAAGCTTAAAATTAAAATGGTCATTATTTACTTTTCCTAAACTGAATGTAATAGGTTACAATTCTTTGGATTACTGGATTTTAAACAGAACTCTCAGAGGTTATGGTAAATTAATAGCTTACCATCAAGAGTCTATTGACGATTAATGTCAACTTTCAAATCAGTATTACATTTCATATTACATTTACATTTATTAAGTAATCAAATATTTACGTTTACTGCACAATGCTCTTACAAATGTTCACAAGCATCCTGATTAATTATACAGCACTGCCCTGGCAAACATTTCGTGTTGTGAAGATATTTAGAGAGGTGTTTTCACAGTATAAGTTTGCAATGCCTATCTTGTCTAATGTTTACACATTGTGTGCTAGAAAAGCTGGTACAAATAGACAGTGTCCCACATATTCTAATTAAACAGAGGTGGTTTTTGCCTTCAATTGAATTGCATTGATGAGCTCACAGGAAACACTGATTAGTTGGGATGGGGGAAATTTTTTTCTAGTTATTCTTGAGATTTGGTTCATGAAAATAGCTGTTGGAATTGACAGAAAACACATTTATGCAAAAAATAAATGATTTTTCTTTAACTTCAGGAACTGGAAACTTCTTAATGCCTAATGTTAAAAAAGCATAAGCAAACAAAAAGATGTTTTGTCCACACTGAACTAATTAGTTTCAGCTATGTTTTGAGATATCATCAAGCCAATTATGATATTGGGATAATTTAAACAGTAAGACTTCTACTGAGGAGGAAGTGAACTTGGGGTGTTAAGAGGTTCTCTGCGATGTATGTACCGCTTTAGGTTTTTAAAAACCTCCTATCATGCCCTGAATACATTATCTTTTCCCCATTCTAAATTGGAGGAAAGTAATTCCCGGCAGTAGAATGTCCCACAGCAAGTGAGTGACAGAACTCAGTCTAGTATAGTCTTCATTCTCAGACTATGGCTTTCTTGTACTAGGCCAGTGGTTTACAAATTCCTTGATGCCATGGAAATCTTTCTCCAGTGAAATCTCATCAGGAAGCCTAATATTTAAAATGGAGTAAGTCTGCTTGATAATTCCAAGCCAATTTCAATGCTTCCGTCAATTTCCAAAATGCTTGCCAAATTGCAAAAAAAATTTTTTTTCCAAGAAAACGAATTTTTTCCCTACTTTATCTCCAAAAGAAATGGAACTCAAAGCTTTCTAAAACCTTCTTCAGCTGAAGGTCTCATCACTGCGGATGGGCAGTGCCGTCACCAGGCAGGGTAACACCCAGGACCCATGTGCACTTAACCAGATTCTGAAGATGGGAAGCTCACTTGTAGCATTTCTCCAGGTCCGGGACCATGCAGATAAATGTCCAAAAGGAGACCTAACCGAGTCCCTTCTCTTAATCTCCAGTTCAGTTAATACATCCTTTCTTGAACAGTGTGTGAGAAAAGAAGGCAAGAAGAAACCTAATATATATGAGTGTCTGCTGTGGGCCAGGCATGGGCATGCAAGATGATTTCTGTATCAAGTTTGGCCTTATGAACTGGGTAGTTCTATTCTGATTTTACGAAGGGGGAAAACAGGACTCAAAGCAGCTTCACAAATTGCCCAGCTGACTCTGTTAAGAGTTGGGATTTTAATCTGGCCACGTCAAATTCCTAAACCCATGTTCCTTCCACCAACCCCTCTCTTAGCCTCTCCATGCTAGTGTCTCTCCATAATCACAAGAAACAACAGAGTATTGGGCTTAGTTTTCTATCATAAGGTACCTTTTTATTATAAAACCCAGGTCTCCTGGGTTAGTTAGTTAGTTAGTTAGTAAACCAAATGCCCTTTGAGGCGCTCGGACCATTAGAGATTTTGCTTTGAACAACGTCTAATATACAGAAGGGAGTTCCATAGTTTAATTCCCTCTTTTCAAAATGATAATACTGCATGCCATTACAATCTGCATTCTTTTTTAAAGATTTTATTTATTTGACAGAGAGAGACACAGAGAGAGAGGGAACACAAGCAGGGGGAGTGGGAGTGGGAGAAGCAGATTTCCCGCTGAGCAGGGAGCCCAATGAAGGGCTGGATCTCAGGACCCTGGGATCATGACCTGAGCTGAAGGCAGATGCTTAACAACTGAGCCACCCAGGTGCCCCGACAATCTGTATTTATGATTACATGCTATACTATTTATCTACTCAAAAGACACTGATGGGTATCATTAACAAAAATACCCCTTCATCTATTACAGGATGGTCTGTACTGGTAAGACACACAAATCTGTTAGCCTGAGTTTTGCTTGATTAGGAGACGCAGTTACTCAAATCAAGGACACAGATGCCATTCATGTCCAGGGAGATTCTTTGGCAGGAGAGGACAGCACACTTCTAAATATACTCATTGAATTCTCTGTTCTTGAGTTTTCATGGCTATGGATGATCCTTTGCATCAGGTCATCCAAAAATCATACCAGAGCTGCAGTTTCTGAATGCACTTATTATGAATTTCCTCTTACTGAGTAGCTCTTTCTGGAAGAATTCCTGGAGGTATATATCATTCGATTTCACAATAGCAAGTGCAATGGCCCATATGAAAAAAAGAAGAGGAAGAGGAAGAAGAAAAAGAAAAAGAAGGAGGAGGAGAAGATAGAATTATTGTTTTTCATTATGTGTAATCTTTTTTTAATCCACTTTCTTCTCTGTTCTTTCTTCTGTGATAACAGTAATTAGGAGACAGGACATTTTGGCAATTTCTTAGACTATAATCTTTTCCCCCCCAATATTAAATTGTACTTGGCATTAAATGACAGCAGAGCCCTGATACCAAATAATAAGCCTGGGGAATGCCGATACAGTCACACGCACAGTTTGAATAAAAGGTCATAACTTCTTGTTTCCCAAAAGTGGAGATTGTCCAGTTGGAGGAAGGAACCTGAATTTGCCCCACTCAGCCTTCTCTCTGTCTTAGCTCAGGCTATTACAACAAATTATCATGGGTGGTTTAGACAACATTCATTCCTCAGTGTTCTGGAGGTGAGGAAGTCCGAGACCAGGGTGCCAGCAGATTCAGTATCTGAGAACACACTTCCCTGGTTTTAACACATCTGCCTTCTTGCTGTATCTGGTGGAGAGAAAGAAAGGGCTCCAGTCTCTTCTTCTTCTTTTAAGGACACTAATCCCATCATGGGGGCTCCATCCTCATGACTGCATCAAATCTTAATTAATTTCCAAAGGCTCCACCTCCAAATACCATCACATAGGTGGTTAGGGCTTCAGCATATGAATGGGGGGACATAAACATTCAGTCCATAGTACCTACCTCTCCTCTTGTTCCGTACTTTTCATTGCCCTGCCAAGGAACTCTACAGAGCCAGACTGGGAAACCCCTATTCTCCCCATTGACTCTTCTTTCAGGAAAACATTCCCCGGATATCAGAGAATTCTCCTTTCCCTTTGATTTAGCAGACACAGAGCCTTGCAGAACCAAAGCAGCCAATCCAACCCCCCACCCAAGTTCCAGAATAGTTCCCCTTCAAAACAGTGGAACTGTGAAGGTGGCCTCAGGGGAAGGAGGATGGGAGGGAAGAAAGATGGAGTAACAGCAAATTTTTTCATTTTTAAAGTCTCTTTTTTGTTGGGATAATATTTTCTTTTTTCCATTAGGGTAAATAAAATAGTTTAGTGAGTATTTTTAGTAAATTTAAAAATAATTCTCAATATTATAAAAGAATTTGTGCTCATTTAACTTGGTACAAATAAATTAAGGCTGTGTCTCTGAACCAAACTTTGGGTTTTAAAAACTTGAAAAAGCCTAGCTATTTTGGGGTACATAGAGCAAGCCACAACTCCTCATTCCCTGAGGATGGCTAATTAGAAGGTTCTGTGATGTTTCAGAAGTATGAAAAGCCCTGTGCTTTGAAAACTATTGGCAACAACAACGACAAAAAAAGTTAAAAACAAAACAAAATAAAAACAACTGGCAGGGTCAGGGTGATGGGCATCTACCTGCATGAGGGAGCTTAAAGCAAAGGATCTGGCTCAAAGGTATTGGGGGGGGGGGGCGCACTTCAGGTCCTGCTTGAGCCTTCCCCTAACATTCCCTTGTATAGCTCCAGCCCTTAGGAAGTTCATCAGGACCTGGAACTTCCAGAAAGAAGGCTGCTCCTGTCTACTTGAACTCTGCATGGCCAGAGGGCAGAGAAACCCTTTCATGGCCTCCCCTCCCTAGGCTTACAATGGAAGTTGCACCAGCAGATCTCTGCGATGGAGGGGGGGGGGCAGTTGGAGAGGGGAGGGGGAAGGGGGGTCGGCAGTTTATAACAAGCAAACTGTTAATAAAAAGTGAGAGGATACTAAAATGTTTAGATAATAAACTTAAAAACAGGAAGAGTTCCTTCCAAGTTACCCCTATAATAATAACTCTTTCGTTCATGAGTGTCCTAGGGCACTTTGCTGAGCCAGGGAGAAAGTGGTGGGGTTTCAGACAGCACCTGCAGAACTGCCCCTCACTCCTGGTCTATTTTATGGATGCAGCAGCCCCAAGTCTCCGCCCGCGGGACAAAGTCACTCAGCGGGCATTGTCCACCACTCACGAGAGCAGAAATAAAGATTTAGAACAGCCAAGTGATGAGCTGCCTAGATGTCTGCCTTCTCTCCACACAGTGAGTTTGCAATCTCTGAGACTTTTGCTCTGAGGCCTTGGCTTCCAGAGCCCACAAACACATGAGTGGCAAGAAATAGCTAAAACCCGAGTAAAGTTTACCTGCTAATCCCCGCCATTTAATTCTCCTAGAGAATTCTAGTGGAACCTGAATAAAATGGAGCTGAGGTTCCCAAGTGCATTACAGGGAGCCACATTCTCAAATGAGAATTTATTTGTTTGGGGCAGCCTTTTGACTCTGTAGGGACTAACTCTTCTTGTTATAAGAATAGCTTACCTTATTTGAATAAAAAATGGTAGTGTATTATTGCCCTAAGAGAGGATAGCTCTTTAAAATTTATTATGGCCACTCTTCTTGTAAATCAAGTAATTGTATATTGCCTTAACTTTTCTAGTTGTTTACAAATGTGAAATTCCATGCGTTTTGTTGGCTTAAAGCAAGGCACCTCTACATTGTAAACAAGCCCATGAAAAATCTATGGTTTACTGAACACTTGATTAAAAATGAAAATTTTCATGCCCTTTGTTCAATAAGATGAAAGTGTTTGTGTCTTAAATAAATGCAGATTCTAAGGAAAGTGTGAGACTAAACAGTGGGACCTGGACTCCTTTGATTTGGGTCACAGGAGCAGCTTGGGTTGGGGGGCAGGGGAGTTCTCACCAGTGTAGGTTTAGAGAGTTTTGCCACCTTCAGTAGCATGCCTGAAGCTCATGTGCAAATCCATTTGTAGAATAGAATCTTGTTTTCATTCCAGAAAGACAGCCCTCTCTGCCCCAGAGCAGCTGTTTCCCTGTGGTGGTCACGAATGCCTCCACAAGCACACACGGAGGTCAGTGGCCAGAGTTTTGCCCTGCAAGGCAAGCTAGCCCTCTCATAGCTGCTGAGCCCTGGGACCTATTCCTTAGGCAGGAAGATCGATCACGAGGTAGTTTATTTAGTCAGAGGATCATGGGTGAGTCAGGAGACAAGGAAATTCAGAAACCAAAGTCAAAAGTGATTGTGTATAGAAGAGGAAACCAGCTGCACCTGGCAGTCTGCTACCAAATCAGAAAGGGCTGTAATGGAAAACGGATGCATTTATAGAAAATCCACCTCCCGTCCCCCACGGCCAAAGCTGCTGCCCTCCTCACAGGGAGTCAGTGTATGAAGTTTGGCAGCTCTCGTAGAGTTTGCCATGCCAGGGAGGTTATTAAAACTGAACTGAAATGGTTTCATAACTCAAACTGGAAACAAGAGTGAGGAAAATGCTAACACCAAAGTGACAGACCAGAACGAAATGGAGCTAGATTCGTAGGCTCTCTGGCTCATGTTTCAGGAGGTTCCACGTGTTAAAATAGGCTGAAAAGTTAGCTAAATAAAACAGAGTGCCAAGTGAGACATTTAACACCCTTGAAAGGGGGCTTACCAATGAGAGGGTTCCATGATTCATACTGTTGACTAAGCTTCATTTTTAGGAGTCTGAAGACAAGATTAATTATAACTACATCCCCTAAAATACCTGTTTCATATGAGGGATTTACCACCCCCTAACCTCCTCCAACATCCTAATGATTTTCATTGATCTGAAGGATCTCGAAGGCATTTTCTAGTTCTCAAGGATGAACATCCCCCTCCTCACCAGTTCCTAAGTACAGAGTACCAGAGATTGGAAAAGCAGATGAGTGATGTGTTTCCTGTCACATATTATAGTCTTTAAGAGTACTTGTTGTAATGAGCACTGGGTATTATAGAAGACTGATGAATCACATCAGCCTGAAACAAGTTATACATTATATGTTAATTAATTGAGTTTAAAATTTTTTAAAAGGCCATATCCTTTTGAGAAAGACATACTAATTTCGGAATAATACAATCAAAAACAATTGCTAAAATTTTGGAGGGGCTGATGCTAGTAGCAGAGTAGTTCAGGAGAACTACCAATAGACTACACTTATTCTTCCTGGTGGTTTTGTGTTTATCCAGATAAAGCTATTACAGCAAAAATATCAGCTATCATCTCTGGGATGCCCTCAGTTGAGAAGCAGCAAGTGACTTTCATCTCTAAAACCAAAATAGAAATTTGCAGGTCCACTGAAAAGGGTCATCATAGGCTTCATCCATGGTAAGAGCAAGTCATGACAGTGCAGCTCAGAGGAGAGGAAGGGCTCAATGTGCAATACCAGTGGCCTTGGCCAAAAATGGTGGTGAGAACTGTCATTATAAAGAAAATGGGGGGGGCGGTGCTTGGGTGGCTCAGTCAGTTTGGCGTCCAACTCTTGATCTCAACTCAGGTCTCAATCTCAGGGTCATGAGTTTAGGCCTCACATTGGGTTTCACACTGAGCATGGAACTTACTTAAAAACAAAACAGCAACAATAAAAATAAGAAGACAGAGAATACCAGAGCTAATGTTCAAAAGCTAATGTTCCTTGTAGTTTCTTGGGACATTTCAGTGACTATTTTATTCATTTCAAAAATAGACATTTCCTATATTCACTTGTTTTCCCATAAACTTTCATCTCCCATTCAGCCGCAAAATTTGGCAGCTCTACCTTCAAAATGTGTTCAGACTCCAATATTTATCACCACTATAACACTATGGTGATCAATAGTGCTGATCAGTATAATCAATGATTATATCTCACCTGGATTATTGGAGTAGCCTCTCATCAGTTTTCCCTGAACCTATGCAGCCTCCCTGGGGCTAGTTGTCTATGAAGCATCCAGAGTGATCCATTGACATAGAGGAGCTCTGCTGAAAAGCTCACCAATGGGAAAGGATTTGGGGGAAATGGTGCAGTAGGAAGCACTAGGAATCTGTCTCCTCATCTAGACAACAATTACACTAGCAGAGCTGCCTGAAGTAACTATTTTGAAACTCTGGCAGATATGGAGAAAGTCAAGAAAATGATGTGTAAACAAGGGACACCTGGGTGGCTCAGTTGGTTAAGCGGCTGCCTTTGGCTCAGGTCATGATCCCATCATCCTGGGATCGAGTCCCACATTGGGCTCCTTGCTCGGCAGGGAGCCTGCTTCTCCCTCTGCCTCCGCCTGCCTCTCTGTCTGCCTGTGCTCACGCTCTCTCTCTCTCTCTAACAAATAAATAAATGAAATCTTTAAAAAAAAATGATGTGTAAACAAAATGGAAATATCAATAAAAAGAAAACAAAAACAAAGACAAAAAATCCAAAAAGAAATTCTGGTGCTGAGAAGTACATTAAGAGATATGAAAAGGGATTCAAAGGCAGACTTAAGAACCAGAAGAAATTACAGGCAGAAGATAGGACAATGGGAATTGTTGGGTCTGAGGAACAGAAAGAAAACATACTGAAGAAAAGTGAACAGGGACTGAGGCCTGTGGAATGCCATCACGTGGACCAACCTATCTGCACTGTGGGAATCCCAGAAAGAGAAGATAGAGGCAGAAAAAGTATTTGACTAAACAAAGGCTGAACACTTTGAAATTTGACAAAAGACATGAATATAAACAATCAAAAAGCTTAATGAACTCCAAGTAAAATGAACTCAAAGAAATCCACACTGAGACATATAATCAAACTTTCAATAGATAAAGAAAAAAAAGGAATCTTAAAAGCAGCAGAGAGAAACAATTTGTCACATACAAGTGATAATTCCTCATGAAGGAATAAAATAATAAGCAAATTTCTCACCAGAAATTTTGGAGGCCAGAAAGCAGTGGGCTGATACATTTGAGGTGCTCAAAATAAAAGACTATAACTAAAAATCCTTTATCTAGCAAAATTGTCCTTCAGGAGTGAAGGAGAAATTAAGATAGTCCTAGATAAACAAAAGCTGAGGGAGTCATGAGCACTAGACCTGGTCTGCAAGAAATGCTCAAGGGAATCCTGTGTGGTGAAATGAAAAGACACTACACAGTAACTAGAAGAAATATGAAGAAATAAAGATCTCAATAATGTCAAATACATGGGCAGTTATAAAAGCTAGTACTGTAGCAATGGTTTATAACTCCATTTTCTTTTTTTTTTGTTTTCTACAGGATTTAAGAGACTAAAATATTTTTTAAAAATTATTAGTCTAAAAGCAAGTATCATTGTAGCTCTGGTTCATTGCTCCCCACATAATTTTAAAGATTAATAAATTTAATTAGCAATAATCACGCCTCGGATAAACCTCATTGGCTATGATACTGCCACTGCGCAAAGCTTAAAGACTAATAAATTTAAAAGAATTATTAAATTATGTTTTTGAGCACACAATGTATAAAGATGTCATTTTGTGACATTAACAACTGAAAAGGGTAGGAACAGAGCTATGCATATGGATATGCATAAAAAGAAAAAAGAATTTAAATGTTTCACAATTTTAAAAAAATCAACTAAATGCCAAAGAAGACAGTAATGCAGGAAATGAGGAACAAAAAAGCTAAGAGGCATATAGAAACCAAGTAACAAAATGACAGAAGTAAGGCCCTCTTTATCAGTAATTACTTTAAATGTAAATAGATTAAACTCTCCGGTCAGAAAAAGATTGGCATAACGAATAAAAACATATGACCCAACTACATGTTGTCTACAAGGAACTCACTTTGGATCCAAAGCCACAAATAGACTGCAAGCGAGGGGATGGAAAAAGATATTCCATGCTAATAGTAACCCAAAGAGAATAGGGATGATTTTACTAATGTCACACAAAATAGTCTTTAAATCAAAAAAAGATTTCAAGAGGCAAAAAGGACATTATGTATTAATAAAAGGTTTAATATAGCAAGATATAGCAATCATAAACATTTATGCACCTAAAAAATATTAGCAAAATACATGAAGTAAAATCTGAAAGAAATGAAGGGAGAAATAGCATAATAATACTTGGAGACTTCAATACCCTCTTCACAATAATGGACAGAACAACCAGATAGTAGATAAATAAGGAAATAGAGGACCTAACACAATAAACCAAGTAGATCTATCAGGCATATATAGAATGTTATAAACACGCTTCTCAAGTTCACATGAAACATTTTCCAGGATAGGACATATATTAAGCCACACATTAAGTTTCAACAGCTTTAAAACAACTGGTATTATATAAAGTATCTTCTCTCACCACACTGAGATGAAGTTTGAAGCGAACAGAAGAAATAAACTGTAGGATTCACAAATTTGTGGAAATTAAAAACATTCTTAAAAACCAATGGATAAAAGAGGAAATTACAAAGAAAATGAAAACACAGCATACCAACATGCATGGGGCACAGCAAAGGCAGTGTTAAAGGGGAAATTTATAGCTTTAAATCTTGTATTAAAAAAAACAAAAAAGATGTCAAATTAATAATCTAACTTTATAGGTTAAGGGACCAGAAAAAGAACAAAACCCTCAACTGGCACAGGAAGACAATAATAAAGACTAGAACAGAGATATAAGAAAAAGAGAATAGAGAAACAATAGGGAATATCATTGTAATCAAAAGTTGATTCTGGAAAATATCAATAAAATTGACAAACCTTTAGTTAAACAGACTAAGAAAACAAGAGAAAGATTACTACAGTCAGAAATGAAAGTAGGACATCATTACCAATGCTACAAAAATAAAAAGGAGATTCATTAAATTCTATTCTACCCTTGAAACTAATAATACAGTATATGTTAACTAAATTGAATTTAAAAATATAAAACAAAAACAATTTAGGCACAGTGGGACTAAAAGAGTACTACAAATAATTGTATACCAAAAAAATTGGATAACATAGATGAAATGGAAAGGGACATATTCCTAGAAACACAAAACCTAACAAAACAAAATCACAAAAAATTGAAAAAAAATAAATGTATAATTAGTAAGGAGATTGAATCAGGCATCAAAAATCCCCCTACAAATAAAAGCCCCAGACCTGATAGCTTCACTGGTGAATCCTACCAAACATTTAGGGAAGAACTATACCAATTCTTGTCAAACTTTACCAAAAATAATTGAAGAGGAGGGTACACTTCCAAACTTATTCTATGAGGCCAGCATTATTCTGACTCCAAAACCAGACAAATATACAACACGAAAAAACTACAGACTAATATCCCAATGTACATTGACAGAAAAATCTTCAAAAAAATACAAACTGAATTCAGCAGCAAATTGAAAGGATTATACCCCATGACCATGTGGTACTTATTCATGGAATTCAAGGATGGTTCAACATACAGAAATTAATCAATGTAATATATGACATTAGCAGAAAGAAAGGAAGGAAGGAAGAGAGGGAGGGAGGGATAGGAGGATGGCGGAAGGGAGGGAGGAAGTAAGATGATAATCTCAATTGATACAGAAAAACGTTTCACAAAATAATAAAAAATACTCAACAAACTAGGAAGAGGAGGAAACTACCTCAATGTATAAAAGCTCTCTATAAAAAAACTCACAGAAAACATCATATTCAATGGTCAAAGATAGTTTTTTTCTCTAAGATAAGGAACAAAGCAAGACTGTCTGTTTTTGTCATTTGTTCAACATAGTACTAGAAGTTCTAGCCAGATAAATTAGGCAAAAAAGAAAAAGAAAAGGCACCCAAATCATAAAGGAAGAAGTAAAATCATCTTCTACAGATGATATGATCTTATATGGAAAAAAAACTAAAGATTATTCACACACACGCGCACACAGGCACACACACACCACAACACATAAACTGATATAACTAATAAATTCAACAAAGTAGCAGGATATGTCAACATACAAAAATTAGTTACATTTCTATACAGTAACAATGAACAATCTGGAAAGGAAATTACCAAAATAATTCCATTTGCAATAACATTAGAAAGAATAAATTAATTAGGAGTTAACTAAGGAGATGAAAGACTTGTATAAGGGCACTACAATGCATTGCTAAAAGGAATCACAGAAGATATAAATAAATGGAAACGGATCCCATGTTCATGGATTTGAAGACTTAATATTATTAAGGGGTCAATATTACTCCAAATAATCTATAGATTCAAGAGAATCTCTATCAAAATCCCAATGACTTTTTTTGCAGAAATAGAAAAACTCATCCTGAAATTCATGTGTAATCTCAAGAGAACCTGAATAGTCAAAACAATTTTGAAAAAGAGGAAAGCTGAAGGACTCACACTTACTGTTTTCAAAACTTACTACAAAGCTACAGTAATCAAAACAATGTGGTATTTGCATAAAGACAGACATATGGACCAAAGAAATAGAATAGAGAGCCTAGAAAGGAGCCCTCACATGTATAGTTAAATGATTCCCTATAAGAGTGCAAAGACCAGGGGCACCTAGGTGGCTCAGTCATTAAGCCTCTGCCTTTGGCTCAAGTCATAATCTCAGCATCCTTTTCTTTCTCCAGCTTCCTCCTGTTTGTGTGCCTTCTCTTGCTGTCTCTCTCCATCAAATAAATAAATAAAATCTTAAAACAAAAAAAGAGTGAAAAGACCATTTAATGAAGAAAATACAGGGTTTTTAACAAATGATGCTGGGGAAACTGCAAATCCACCAAAATCCACATAAGAAGAAGAAGGAGGAGGAGGAAGAGGAGTAAGAGGAGGAGGAGGAGGGAGAAGAAGAAGAAGAAGAAGGAGAAGGAGAAGAAGAAGAAGAAACAAGAAGAAGAAGAATAAGGAGAGAAGGAAGAAGAAGTTAGACCTTTATTTAACACTATACTAAAAGTAACCTAAAATTGGCCAGATTTAAATGGAAGACCTGAAACTATGAAATTCTTACAAGAAAAAATACGGCAAAACTTCATGACACTGAATTTGGTTATGATTTCTTAGATACAACACTAAAGGCACAGGCAATGAAAGAAAAACAGACAAATTAGACTTCATGAAAACTTAAAAATGTGCATCAAAAGACACTATCCAGAGGAGAAAGGCAACACACAGAATGGGAGAAAATATTTGCAAGTCATATATCTAATAAAGAAGGGATTAACATCCAGAATGCATATATATATATAGAGAGAGAGAGAGAGAGAGAGAGAGAGACAACAAAAAAATAAACACTCCCACTAAAAAGTAGGCAAAGTACTTGAATAGATATTTTTCCAAAGAAGATATGCAAATGACCAATAGGCATTTGAAAAGATGCTCAGCATCACTAAATTAAGGAAATGCAAATCAAAACCATAATGACTCATTAGAATACTCATTAGAATTGCAACTATAAAAAAAAAAA
>RCUC01129165.1:0-24600 GCA_003697995.1 Taxidea taxus jeffersonii
AAAAAAAAAAAAAAGAAAATTGCTGAGGCATAGAATTTAACTCATAAGGGGCAAAAACACCATCAGATTAAAAGAATAATTTAAGTTAAAATATTAATTAAGTGATTAATTAGCTGGTTTAAAATTTGTCCCTTTAGCTACCTACTAAAAAACTGTTTTTGTAACAAGGATTTACTTTCTTGAGGCTTTAATAAAGAATGTTGATAGAAAAACACAATGTTATGCACAAGAGGAAGCATATAATATAAAAATAATGCTCTTACTTGACTAGTCTTTCAGTATGCTTTGATATTTGTTACCCAATTTGAATTTCATGAGAAGTTCATTGAAATAGGCAGTTATTAGTGTCCATATATTATAGATGAGTAAAAACTGCTTCATAGACTGAATGACATGTCCATAGTGAATCAATAGCTAAGCCTGGACTAGAATCCATTTTTTTAAAAAAGAAATTTCTAATCTTTATGCTATTTTTACAAGAAATAAGCTCTAGATAAAGCTAGGAAAACAGCATTTTTTTAAAACTTATCATTCTTTGTCTTTCTTAAAATTGAAATTTCATTTCTCCAAGAAGTTCTTTTTTTAAAGATTTTATTTTTTTATTGGTAGAGAGACAGAGAGAGCATGAGAGGGGAGAAGGTCAGAGGGAGAAGCAGACTCCCCACTGAGGAGGGAGCCTGATGTGGGACTTGATCCCAGGACTCTGGGATCATAACCTGAGCCGAAGGCAGTTGCTTAACCACGTGAGCCACCCAGGCGCCCCTCTCCAAGAAGTTCTTTATAAATTCTCTTATTTTATCATTATATCTCCTGTAACTGATAAGAAGATTCTGAGTCACCTTATTTTCCTGTGTTGCTTATCTAGTTTTGTCTTTTCCTGTTCTCCTTTCTTCTCTGGAGATTGTAAGCACTACTAAAGCAGGAATGGGGAAGGCAATGTAACTTTGGTATTTAGAGCTTGGGTATATAATTAAATCAGATTTAGAATTAAATCCTATTCTGGCACTTCACATTGTTGACTTTCAATAACTTATATAAACACTAAGCTTCATGTTTCTATAAAATAATACCTACATATAATTGGCATTAGATTTTTAAAATTACCCATTCAAACACCCATTACTCATTTCTTTCTTTTTTTTCTTAAAGATTTTATTTATTTATTGGACAGACAGAGATCACAAGTAGGCAGAGAAGCAGGCAGAGAGAGAGAGGAGGAAGCAGGCTCCCTGCTGTGCAGAGAGCCCAATGTGGGGTTTAATCCCAGGACCCTGAGATCATGACCTGAGCAGAAGGAAGAAGCTTTAACCCACTGAGCCACCCAGGCGCCCTCATTACTCATTTCTGATGGGGCTGCCGATCATGGGACTCTACTCTATGGCCTTTAAGGTTGAATATGTGACCTGGACTGGCCAGTAAGGGACCTCCACTCTCTTGGTTATGGTAATTGGTTAATAGATAGATACACAACCCAATCAATGTCAATCAAGACACTATCTTGAAACTTGCTTGAAAATGCAAGTGTAATTCTCCTTGATAACTATAAATATTCACCTTCTCTGCCATATGTAGGAATCCATTCTTAGCATGAGAGAATAGGTCAAAACAAAGAAACGTGGATAAAGAAAAAAGAGTAGACACTATGTATATAATGCCTGATCCATTTTCACCTACTCTTCATTGCCTTGGAATGCTAAAATCTCTGAATTACCTTTGTTAGGACTTTATTCCACTTAATTTAGTTGAATTCAGCTTTTGTTTGCAGTTGAAGAATGCTGACTAAAGTATTCTGTTGTAAAGTTGTGGTGGAAATTGAATGAAGTGGCATGTAAAGTGCTATCCATAATGCCTGACACGTGGTAGGCATGCAGTTGATGTTAGCTAAAAAGATAATTATAAAATTACTCATAACAGTGATACATGTTTTTTTTGTTTTCATTTTTTAAAAACTTTGAGGACAGCATCCTTTATGTAGGAGGTTCTCACTCCACGATGTTTGAATGACTTGCTTCCCTTTCTTTGTGCAATGAGAGAAATATAATGAAGAAATAAGTTAGAATGGAACTTGGGATCACTTGTATAAAGTGATCCCCAAAACATCTTTTTATGTTTTGTCAAATATAACTATCTCTGATTACTTTAATTCATTTTTATGATATGCAATTTAGTATATCAGTGTCACAGGACACTATATTACTGCTTTCATATATGAGTAATGAACATTTGGAACTTGAAATAAATAACATTTAAAATAATACTAAAAATAACGTAGTACTTATATACAGAATTTTATTAGATTTATATCTAACAGAATCTTCATGCAGAAACTGTAAAACTCTGATAAGAAAGTGGATCTAAATAAATGGAGAGATATCTGTGTTCAATGTTAAGATGTTGGTTCCAAATTTAATCTGTGGAGTTCACATAATGGCAATAAAAATTTCAGCATTATATTTTGTAAATAAAAGCAAACTAACTCTAATATTTATAGGGAAGACAAAAGACTTAAAAATAGTCAACACAATACTAGAAAATAAAATCGTTTGAGGACACTACCCAATATCATGATTTATTTTATTTTTTTCCTTTTTTAAAGATTTTATTTATTTATTTGATAGACAGAGATCACAAGTAGGCAGAGAGACAGAGAGAGGAGGAAGCAGACTGTCCACAGAGCAGAGATCCCAATGCGGTGCTTGATCCCACGACCCTGGGACCATGAACCAAGCTGAAGGCAGCGGCTTTAACCCACTGAGCCACCCAGGCACCCCCATGATTAATTTTAAAGTGAAAGAAATGGGGGGGAAAGGATATTAGGTGAAAAATAGACACACAATCAATGGGGCAGAATAGAAAACTCCCAAATAGGGCCACAGATATAGTTCACTGATCTTTGACAGTAAGGCAAAGATAATTTCATAAAGAACCAGGTTTCTTTACAGAAATGTATGATTCTAGGTTGTGTCCAGAAAGATGTAGGATAAGGCTGGATAAGGATAAGGTACTCTTACAGTGCCAGAAAATAATACAGTAATCAAAAAGAAAAACAAAGGATAAGAATATGTCAGAAGAACACAGAGCCAAATGTGAAAGAACCTTCAGAGTTCAAAGTTGGAACAATTTGAACAATAAAACAAAGCTCTATAGCTTATAACCCAAAATATGAAGGAAATACTCATGATTCCATAATAAAAGAATGGAAAGAAATGAATGGAAAATTGAAGGAGAATAGACAAATTTCCTGTGCTAATTAATTCCAAATTATTTATGTAGATACTTTACCCTGAAGGGAGTGAATAATTCCTCCCATTTTCATAATTTTAAGCTGTGTATAGTGACTTTTTAAAGAGTATCATATGGGAAAGTGAGGGGAAAAGTGTAAACTTACAGTGGAGAAATCTGACCAACACTACCTTGGCCAAGTGATCAAGGTCAACATCAATGGTGATCATTTGTGTGGATAGTCTATGTACCCTCAGTATGATGTAATGAATATGACAGGTTACCACTGTGGTCTGCCCCTCAGAAAACCCCAGTCTAATCATGAGAAATAGATAAAACAATACCAACAGAGGGTCATTCAATAAAATACCTTCAATAAAATCAGTACTGTTCAAAATTATCAAGGCTTGTAAGAAACTGCCACAGCCAAGAGGATCCTAAGGACATATAAAAACTAAATGTAATGGTAAACTAATGGTAACAACTAAATGTAAATAGTATCCTGATTGGGATTCTGGAACAGTAAAAGGATATTAGATAAACACTGAGGAAATCCTAATAAAACATGAGCTTTTGTTAAGAATGTATTGATATTGGTTTATTAATTGTGACACATGGATCATACTAACATAAAATGTTAATGATAGGTATAATTGGCTATGGGATATTTGGAAACTCCCTGTAATATCATTACAGGTTGTTGTTGTTTTGTTTTGTTTTAGTAAATCTAAAACTATTCTGACAAGGAAAATCTGTTTTTTATTTTTTTAACTTTTAAATTTTTTATTAACATATAATATATTATTTGTTTTAGGGATACAGGTCTGTGATTCTTCAGTCTTATACAATTCATAGCACTCACCATAGCACATACCTTTCCCAATGTCCATCTCCCATCCACCCCTTCCCTCTCACCCCCTTCCCCTCCAGCAACCCTTAGTTTGTTTCCTGAAATTAAGAGTCTCTTATGGTTTGTCTCCCTCTCTGGTTTTGTCTTGTTTCATTTTTCCTTCTCTTCCTCTATGATCCTTTGCCTTGTTTCTCAAATTCCACATATCAGTGAGATCATATGATAATTCTCTTTCTCTGATTGACTTATTTTGCTTAGCATAATACCCTCTAGTTCCGTCCATATTGTTGCAAATGGCAAGATTTCATTTTTGATGGCTGCATAGTATTCCATTATATATATAGATTATATATACATATCTATATATGTATGTAGATATTTACATGTACATACATATATAGATATGTATATATATATAGATTATATATATATGTAGATATATATACATATATACATATACATATATATACATATATATATGTGTATATATATATATAGATTATATATACATATCTATATATGTATGTATATCACATCTTCTTTATCCATTCATCTGTTGATGGACATCTAGACTCTTTCCGTAGTTGGGCTATTATGGACATTGCTGTTATAAACATAGGGGTGCATGTGCCCCTTTGGATCACTACATTTGTATCTTTGTGGTAAAATCAAGGGAAGCAAGGGCAAAAATGAACTCTTGAGACTTCAGTAAAATCTATTTTGAAAAAACTAACTTCTAAAACTTAAAGCAGCCATAAGATTTGAATGGTCAATAAACCAAAGAAAATATACAAATGATAAGCATATGAATAGATGCTGAACATCATCAGTCTTTAGGAAGTTTGAATTAAAACCACTGACATACCATTATATACTCATAACTAAAAAGACAAGCAAAGTCCAGTGTTGCCTGAGATGTAGAACACCTGAAGCTCTCATAGGCTACTTATGGCATTGCACAGTAGAAGTGCCACTTTGAAAAAGCACTTGCAGTTTTTTAAATGTAAAATACCCCTCCACTAAGAAGAACCAGAGTCACATTCCTACCTTTTTACGTAAGAGAAATGGCAAAAGATTAGCATAAATGCTCATAGGGTTTTCAAAGCAAATTCATTCATAATATCAAAAATTGGAAATAATCCAAATGCTCATCAACTGATAAATAAGAAATCAGTGGCATACTGATACTGTAAAATCCTACTTGACGCAGAAAAAATAATGTAACAAGATGGATGAATTTCAAAAGAATTTTTGTGAGCATAAAAAGCCTGGCACTAAAGATTAAATAATGTACAATTTTATTGATCCAAAATTTAAAAAAATAGCACAGGTTTAGTAACAGGAAACAGATGAGTGATTCCCAGGGATTGGGATTCCAAGGAAGAGATTAAATGCAAAAAGACATTTGGGAATTTTTTGGATTGATAAAAATAGTGGGAAAATGGAGGAAAGAACAGATAAGACAAAAAGAAAACAAAAAGCAAAATTGTGGCTTTAAATTCAGCCATAACAATGATTACATTAGATGTAAACATTCCAAAAACCCCAATCTAAATGTCAGGTTGTATTGAAAATCATGACTCAATTTTATTGCTTCACGTAACCCACTTTAGCACATTTTTTAAAAAGATTTTATTTATTTATTTATTTATTTATTTATTTATTTATTTGACAGAGAGAATGAGAGAGAGAACATGAGAGGGGAGAAGTCAGAGGGAGAAGCAGCCTCTGAAACTCTATCCTGGGACTCCAGGATCATGACCTGAGCCAAAAGCAGTTGGTTAACTGACTAGCCACTCAGGTGCCCACAAGTAACCCACTTTAAATATGAAAAATAAATAGCTTAAAAGTAGATGGGAAATAATATACCATGTTAACTCTAATCAGAAAAATAAATATGTAGTGTCTGTATCAGTGGACATTCAAATTCAGGAAGCTCATAACTCCCCAAATAAAGTCATCTTAAAAAGATCTCTATCAAGACATAACAAAACTATATAAAATCAAAGACAATTTTTAAAGTTGCAAAAAAAGGAAATCATATATAAAGGAACCACTACAAGGCTATCAGTGGATTTCTCTGCATAAAGCTTGTAGGCAAAGGGAGCATGGGACGATATAGCAAAGTGCTTTAAAAAAAAAAATCAGTACACCAAGAATACTCAGTAAGGTTATTCTTCACAAATGAAGGTAAGAGAAAGACTTTCCCAAGCAAAAGCTGAGGGAGTTTATCACTATTTGTTTTGTATTACAAGAAATGCTAAAGGTGGTTCTTCAAGTTGAAACAAAACCCTAGCAATAGGGAAAATAGAGTACAAAATTCACTATAAAGATTGGGGGTAATCAGAGGAGGAGACAAACCATGAGAGACTATAGACTCTGAGAAACAAACAGGGTTTTGGAGGGGGTTGTGGGGTGGGGTAAGCCTGGTGGTGGGTATTAAGGAGGGCACATATTGCATGGAGCACTGGGTGTGGTGCATAAACAATGAATTTTGGAACACTGAAAAAAAATAAATTAAAAAAGAATATAGTCAAATTCAGTATACTGTAATATTGTAATGATGGTATGTAAATCACTTTTAATTCTGGTATAAAAGTTAAAGGACAAAAGCATAAAAAAAAAACTATAGGTACATCAGTGTGTTAATGGATACACCATATAAAAAAGATGTAAATTGTGACATCAGTAACAAAATGCACTGGATGGAGAAGTTAAAGTGCAGAATTTTTGTATGTGGTTAAAGTTCATCTGTTACCAGCTTAAATTATATCCATAAGAGGTTTTAAGCCCCATGGTAAACACTAATAAAAAATATGTAGCAAAACATAAAGACAAAGGGACTAAAAGATTACCACTACCAAAACATCTAATTACAAAGGAAATCAGCAAGAGAGGGAGAAGAGAAAAAAATAACCATAGAACAGTCAGAAAAAAGTAAAATGGCAATGAATCCTTACTTATCAATAATTACCTAAAGTGTAAATAGATTACTTCTCAAATCAAAAGAAATAGAGAGGATCAATGGATTAAAAAAAAAACACCAAAAAAACTATATACTACCTACAAGACTGTCACTTTAGGGCACAGGTAGGCTGAAAGTGAAGAGATGGAAAAGAATTACTCCATACTAATGGTAACCAAAAGAGAGCAAAAGTGACTATATTTAAATCTGGCAAAATAAATATTAAGTCAGGGGCACCGGAGTGGCTCAGTCAGTTAAGCTGCTGCCTTCAGCTCAGGTCATGATCCCAGGATCCTTGCTCCGCAGGGAGCCTGCTTCTCTCTCCGCCTCTGCCTACCACTCTGCCCCCTTTGTGCGCGCTCTCTCTCTCTATCTGACAAATAAATAAATAAATAAAATCTTAAAAAAAAATGTTAAGTCAAAAACTGTCGGAGATGGGACGCCTGGGTGGCTCAGTTGGTTAAGTGGCTGCTTTCAGCTCAGGTCATGATCCCAGCATCCTGAATCCGGCTCCTTGCTCAGCGGGGAGCCTGCTTCTCCCTCTGCCCTGCCTGCTACTCTGTCTGCCTGTGCTCACTCTCTCTCTGACAAATAAATAAATAAAATCTTTAAAAAAAAGAAAAAAACTATCAGAGACAAAGAAGGTCATTATAAAACAATAAAGGGTCAACTCATCAAGAGGATATAAAATTGTAAATACATATATACCCAATATTGCAACACACAAATATATAAAGCAAACATTAACAGAAATAAAGGGAGAAGTAGTCAGCAATACAATAACAGTAGGGGATTTCAATACCTTATTTTCTATGTTGCAAACATCATCCAGACAGAAAAGCAATAAGGAAACAGTGAATTTGAACAAAACTATAGACCAAATGAACCTAATACTTAGCTTGCAGTCAGGTTTTTAATGTAAATACTTTGTGTTCCCAACAATGGAGTTTCTGTGACTCCTATGCAATATTACTCAGCTTTTTTTTTTTTTTTTAAAGAGAATCAACCCACTGTTCAATTATGAGGAAGGGTTTTAGGCACAGAGGGCCTCCAGGAGTTGCTGCATGGGACAAACCTGGCTCTCCTCTGGGCATCAGATCTGTGTTGAGATCCATTTTGGTCGTTGGTTTTTAATCTGAACTCATTGCATCTTTGAGATGGTTTATAAGATAAATAGAACACTTGAACACACAGAAGGAAGAAAAGTGCCTAGTGTAGGTTTTGCAGTAGTGGCCCAAGTCTGGTCCACCAGTGGTTGGTTTCCCCTCAGGAACTTGAGACCTGGTGGAAATAGCTGCAGTCCATTCTGCGTGGTCACAACAGTGTCCCTGTGATTCACTCTGTCTTGGGTCTACATCCCCTAGCATTTGTGCTTTTACTTCAGCCTACACAGGCACTGGGCTGTGGCCACCATTCATGGACCCCTCAGAAGGACCTGGCCTTCCCTTGAGTCAGTGTGGTTACTCTGGTTTGCACTGGGCTGTCTGGGATCTCACCAGCAGCAGGGTTGTCGGGGATGTCATCCTAGAACCTGAGTCCCTGGAGCCCTAGAGCCCCAGCCTGCATGTGCTTTCACTCCCTCAGCCTGCAAGGGTCAGATTCACCATCAAAATGAGGGCCTCTACTTTTTTTTTTTTTTTTTTTGCATTTTATAGACATTGAATAAGCTGGAGTTATTAAACTTTATCTTGGGGAAATCTTCAAGACTGGTTTGCATGGTGTGGTGGGATCTCTTACTGCTTTCAGTACACAACTAGTAATCAACTGGCTTGTATAGTTGTTTTCCATTTTCATTTCAACAAACAAGCACTGTAATTAAAGCTACTAGAATAAAATCTCTTAACTATTAAAAGTCAAATCACATGATCATCTCAAGAGATGCAAAAAATTAAGCAAGATTTAATGCCCTTGTATCATAAAAGTGTTTGGCAAGTTAGGTTTGGAAGGAATGTACCTCAACATAATAGAGGCCATATGTGAAAATCTCAACAACTAATATATTCAGTGATGAAAAGCTGAAAATTTTCCCTCTCAGATCAGGAATAAAACAAGGATGCCTACTGTGAACCACCTGTATTAAATGTAGGAAATGTTACATAGAACAGGTAGGGAAGAAAAAAAAACCCACCCAAATTGTAAAGAAAGAAGTAAAATTGTCTGTTTTTAGATGATACAATCTACATAGAAAACTCTAAAGACTCCACAAAAGAACCCATTAGAGCTAGGAAATTCAGTGAAGTTCCAGGATACAAAATTAACCTATAGAAACCAATTGCATTTCTATACATTATCAATGAACTGTGTGAAATAAAATAAACTGTGTAAAATAAAATAATAATAAAATAAAACTGTGTGAAAGAAAATAATCCCATTTACAATAGCATCAAATATAAATACTTAACAAATTTAACGAAGGAGATGAGATATCTACATAATGAAAATTATAAAACACTGAGGAAAGAAATTGAAGAAGACATATGAATGGAAAGATATTCTGTGTTCATGGATTGGAAGAACTTTTTTAAAAAAGTCCTTTCTACACAAAACTATCTAAAGTCAAAACAATTTCTATGAAAATTCCAATGGCAATTTCCACACTCAGAAAAAAAATGAATTACAAAGTAACCCAAATGGGTAAACTTAAGAAAGAAGAATACAGCAGGAGACATCACACTTCCTTATATCAAACTATATTATAAATCTATCCTAATAAAAATCATATGGTATTGGTATGGAAACCGGCACAGAGATCCATAGAACAGAATAGAGAACTCCTAAATAAACCCATGCATATATGGTCAGTTAATTCTCAACAAAGGAGCCAAGGATATGGAAAAAAAAGGTCTTTTCAATAAATGGTGTTGTGGAAACTAAATATCCATCTTTCAAATTCAAAGAAATGAAACTGGACACTAATGTTGCACATATACAACAATCATCTCACGATGTACTGAAGATTTAAATGTAAGACCTGAAACTATAAAACTTTTTGAAGAAAACTTAGGGTATGAGCATACTGACATTGGTCTCGGCAATAATTTTTTTTTTTAAGATTTTATTTATTTGACAGAGACAGAGAAAGAGGGAGAGTGGCAGACAGAGGGAGAGGCAGAAGCAGGCTTCTCAATGAGTAGAACACCCAATGCGGGGCCTTGATTCCAGGACCTTGGGATCATGACCTGAACTGAAGGCAGATGGTTAACTGACTGAGCCACCCAGGTGCCCCTAGGCAATAATTTTTAAATTTGTAACCCAAAGCAAAGGCAGCAAAACCAAAACTAAGTGGGGGCCATATCAGACTAAAAATCTTCTGTGCATCAGAAGAAACCATCAACAAAATAAAGAAAATTATGGAATTGGAAAATATTTGTAAACCATGTATCTGATAAAGTGTTAATATTGAAAATATTTAAAGAACTTATAAAGATCAATAACCAATAAGCGAAAAATGCAACTGAAAAAATGGGTGAAGTACTTGGATAGACATTTCTTAAGACCTACAAATGACCAACAGCTACATGAAATGGTGCTCAGCATCACTAATCATCAAGAGAATGCAAATCAGACTTGCAATGAGATATCATCTCCTACCTGCTGGGATAGTGTTATCAAAATGTCTGGAGATAACAAATGTTGGTAAGGATGTGCAAGAAAGGGAACCCTACTATACTGTTGGTAGGAATGTAAATTGGTACAAAGATTATGGAAAACATCATGGGAGTTCCTCAAAAAATTAAAATAGAATTACCGTATGATCTAGCAGTACTACTTCTGGATATATATTCAAAGGAAGTCAAGATCTCAAAGTGATATATGTACTCATGTTTATTGCAGTATTATTTACAATAGCAAAAGTACAGAAATAACCTAAGTGTCCATCAGTGGGTGAATGGATAAATATAAACACACACACACACATATCAGGTATATTATTTATCTGTAATAAAGAAGGAAGTCTTGCCACTTGTGATGATATGGATGAATCTAGAGGACATTGTACTAAGTAAAATAGGAAAGAAAAAGACAAATACTGTGTATTTTGTATGTGTAATCTTAGAAGTCTCACAGCAGAGTAGATTGGTTTAGTGGGGTTTGGGAGGATGGTAGGTGGAGGAAATGAAAAGGTATTCAAAAGTCACAAAATTGCAATTTCTACAGGATGGATAACTCTAGGGATCTAACATACTGCCATGGTGACTATACTTAATACTGTATTGAACACTGGAAATATGCTAAGAAACTGTATTTCATGTACACTCCCACCCACAATGATATTTGAGAAGATAATGCTAATTAGCTTGACTGCCTTAATTTGATATCCATATACATAGTGAAAAAAATTAACATGTTGTACAAGTTAAGTGTATGCAATTTTTGTTAAAATATAAATACAGCAAAATTTTTAAAGGTGGAGATGTGGATGGAAAATAAACATGTAAAAATATATTTTAAAATATTTGCCATTAGGGAAATGCAAATTAAAGCCACATGAGATAAACACTGAACTTTTTTATACATTGCTCTTAGATGTAGTAAAACTGTATAGCTACTGTTGAAAATACTTTAGCAGTTTTATGTAACACTGAACATACAGTTGCTGTATGATCCAGAAGGTATGCTCTTTGGCATTTATCCAACATAAATAAAAATTCATGTGGATACAAATGTAAAAAAGGACATGATTGTTCTTGCCGTGTGATTACTTCACAAAAACCTGTATGTGATTGTTTAAAGCAGCTCCTTTAGTTTTCTCATCTAGAAAATGGAGGAAAGAATAATCCCCACCATTTGTATTTCATTAGGGTGCTGTGAAAATAAATGAGGTCATCATCCAAATTCTTATTCAGATTTTATCTCCTTGTAAAAGGTCTATAGGAACTTTAATTCCCTTATTGTATTATTTATGATAAATAGAAGATTCATATTTTTATGTATTTAAGAAGAAACTATCATGTCACTGAGAACCTAATAAATATCTATGTTTAGAAATAGTGATTTAAAGGTATATGCTAAAATTTTTGGTTATAATTTAACTACAAAATATAAATTTCCCCATGATTTAAATGACCATACTCAGGCTATGAGTGTTTAATTTATGGTAGGTCATACATTCAGTAAATAGTCATGTTTTGGCTCAAAGGTATAGATGTTTGACTTTAAAGGTATGTAATATTTGCTTTGAAAATCTTGGAAGAAAGCCCTAATTTTTAATGCAGTGTTATCACCTCTGAGATGCCCACATTTATTATTAATTCCAGGTTAACTTCCAGCATCTGTCTGGATCCTTCTATTAACTTTATATGTATCTAGAAATGCAAGTGGAATTGATAGTAGCCTAAGCAAAATATAAATTGTTTAGTAAAGCAATGGATAAAAAACAAAATTACAGTTTTCTCAAAATACATAATAATAAAACCAACTATGACTGGTTTTTAATTTATCACTGTATTAGAATGCTTTCATTTGTTTAGTTGAGCTTTAATGCTTTGAAGGGTCTTAGGACATCTCTCTCATTCTTTTATGCATACCGAAACAAAAAATGCAGTGAAGGAAACGAAAGCTAGCTCTAATCTTTAGGTTTCTGATATATTGTCCAGTGTATTTCAAGCACAAGATTTTGCTTCTTGACAAAAGCTAATTAATTTTTATGCCAAGTGAATGCATATCAGTATTTCACTCATTGTAGTTCACAATACCAGGAAATTGTAAGCAACACAATTTATACTAAATAGAAGATTTGCTAAAGAAGGTTGACTTCTGAAGAAATAATTTTAAGGATATCAAAAAGTTGGGAACATAATAGGATACTGTGTTTCTATACACTAACGATGAACTATCTAAAAAAAAAAAAGGAAATACTCCCTCTTATGATACCTTACAAAATACTTAGGAACGGATTTAATCTAAGAAGTGAAAGATGTATACAATAAAACTAGAAAATTGAGGAAAGAAGTTGAAGACTTACCTAGAAGAATGTGGGTATGGCCAATGTCAAAGAAATTACTGCCTGTGTCCTCTTCTAGGAGTTTTATGTTTTCAGGTCTCACATTTAGGCCTTTAGTCAATTTTGAGTTTATTTTGTGTGTAAGAAAGTGGTCTAGTTTCATTCCTTTGCCTGTAGCTGTCTAGTTTTCCCAGAACCATTGATTTAATAAACTGTTTTATCTCCTTTTTCATAGGTTAATTGACCATGTAAGTAAGGGTTTATTTCAGGGCTCTCTCATCTTTCTGTTGATCTATGTGTCTATTTTTGTGACAGTTCCATACTGTTTAGGTTGTTTAGGTTACTAGAGCTTTGTAGTATATCTTGAAATCTGGGATTGTAATACCTCTGGTTTTGTTCTTTAAACTGCTTCAGTTATTCAGAGTCTTTTGTGATTCCACAGAAATTTTAGTATTATTTGTTTTAGTTTTATGAAAAATGTTGGTATTTGAAGAGGATTACATTGAATCTATAGGTTTCTTTGGGTAGAACGGACATCTTAACAATATTAATTACTCTGATCCATGAGCATGGTATAACTTTCCATTTGTGTCATCTTCAATTTCCTTCATCAATGTCTTATAGTTTTTAGAGTACACTTTCTTATCTTCTTTTTTTTTCTTTAAGCTTTTTTATTTAAACATATAATGTAACCCCACCACCTTCTCCCCCCCACCGCCCTCAGTTTGTTTTATGGCATTAAGAGTCTCTTTTGGTTTGTCTCCCTCCGGATCCCATCTTGTTTCATTTTTTCTTTTCCTACCACCTTAACCCCCACCCCCATTGCATCTCCACTTCCTCATATGAGGGAGATCATGTGATAGTTATCTTTCTCCAATTGACTTATTTTGCTAAGCATAATATGCTCTAGTTCCATCCATGTTGTTGCAAATGATAAGATTTCATTTCTTTTGATGGCTGCATAGTATTCCATCGGATATATATACCACATCTTCTTTATCCATTCATCTGTTGATGGACATCTAGGTTCTTTCCATAACTTGGCTATTGTGGACATTGCTGCTATAAACATTCGGGTACACGTGCCCCTTTGGATCACTACGTTTGTATCTTTAGGGTAAATACCCAGTAGTACAATTGCTGGGTCATAGGTAGCTCTATTTTCAATTTTTTGAGGAACCTCCATGCTGTTTTCCAGAGTGGTTGCACCAGCTTGCATTCCCACCAACAGTGTAGGAGGGTTCCCCTTTCTCCACATCCTCACCAGCATCTGTCATTTCCTGACTTGTTCATTTTAGCCATTCTGACTGGTGTGAGGTGGTATCTCATTGTGGTTTTGATTTGTATTTCCCTGATGCCCAGTGATGTGGAGCACTTTTTCATGTGTCTGTTGGCCATCTGGATGTCTTCTTTGCAGAAATGTCTGTTCATGTCCTCTGCCCATTTCTTGATTGGATTATTTGTTCTTTGGGTGTTGAGTTTGCTAAGCTCTCTGTAGATTTTGGATACTAGCCCTTTATCTGATATGTCATTTGCAAATATCTTCTCCCACTCTGTCAGTTGTCTTTTGGTTTTGTTGACTGTTTCCTTTGCTGTGCAAAAGCTTTTGATCTTGATGAAGTCCCAATAGTTCATTTTTTCCCTTTCTTCCCTTGCCTTTGGCGTTGTTCCTAGGAAGAAGTTGCTGTGGCTGAGGTCGAAGAGGTTGCTGCCTGTGTTCTCCTCAAGGATTTTGATGGATTCCTTTCTCACGTTGAGGTCTTTCATCCATTTTGAGTCTATTTTCATGTGTGGTGTAAGGAAATGGTCCAATTTCATTTTTCTGCATGTGGCTGTCCAATTTTCCCAACACCATTTGTTGAAGAGGCTGTCTTTTTTCCATTGGATATTCTTTCCTGCTTTGTCAGAGTTGAGGGTCTATTTCTGGGCTCTCTGTTCTGTTCCATTGATCTATGTGTCTGTTTTTGTGCCAGTACCATACTGTCTTGATGATGACAGCTTTGTAATAGAGCCTGAAGTCTGGAATTGTGATGCCACCAACTTTGGCTTTCATTTTCAATATTCCTTTGGCTATTCGAGGTCTTTTCTGGTTCCATATAAATTTTAGGATTATTTGTTCCATTTCTTTGAAAAAATTGGATGGGATTTTGATAGGCATTGCATTAAATGTGTAGATAGCTTTAGGTAGCATAGACATTTTCACAATATTTATTCTTCCAATCCATGAGCATGGAACATTTTTCCATTTCTTTGTGTCTTCCTCAATTTCTTTCATGAGTACATTATAGTTTTCTGAGTATAGATTCTTTGCCTCTTTGGTGAGGTTTATTCCTAGGTATCTTATGGTTTTGGGTGTAATTGTAAATGGGATTGACTCCTTAATTTCTTTTTCTTCTGTCTTGGTGGTGGTGTAAAGAAATGCAACTGATTTCTGTGCATTGATTTTATATCCTGACACGTTACTGAATTCCTGTACAAGCTCTAGCAGTTTTGGAGTGGAGCCTTTTGGGTTTTCCACATATAGTATCATATCATCTGCAAAGAGCGATAGTTTGACTTCTTTGCCGATTTGGATGCCTTTAATTTCTTTTTGTTGTCTGATTGCTGAGGCTAGGACTTCTAGTACTATGTTGAATAGCAGTGGTGATAACGGATATCCCTGCCGTGTTCCTGACCTTAACAGAAAAGCTCTCAGTTTTTCTCCATTGAGAATGATACTTGTGGTGGGTTTTTCATAGATGGCTTTGATAATATTGAGGTATGTGCCTTCTATCCCTACACTTTGAAGGGTTTTGATTAGGAAGGGATGTTGTACTTTGTCAAATGCTTTTTTAGCATTCATTGAGAGTATCATATGGTTCTTGTTCTTTCTTTTGTTAATGTATTGTATCACATTGATTGATTTGCGGATGTTGAACCAACCCTGCTGCCCTGGAATAAATCCCACTTGGTCATGGTGAATAATCCTTTTAATGTACTGTTGGATCCTATTGGCTAGTATTTTGGTGAGAATTTTCACATCTGTGTTCATCAAGGATATTGGTCTGTAATTCTCTTTTTTGATGGGATCCTTGTCTGGCTTGGGGATCAAGGTGATGCTGGCCTCATAAAATGAATTTGGAAGTTTTCCTTCCATTTCTATTTTTTGGAACAGTTTCAGGAGAATAGGAATTAATTTTTCTTTAAATGTTTGGTAGAATTCCCCTGGGAAGCCATCTGGCCCTGGGCTTTTGTTTGTTTGGAGATTTTTGATGATTGTTTCAATCTCCTTACTGGTTATGGGTCTATTCAGGTTTTCTATTTCTTCCTGGTTCAATTTTGGCAGTTTATATGTCTCTAGGAAAGCATCCATTTCTTCTAGATTGTCAAATTTGTTGGCATAGATTTGCTCATAATATGTTCTTATGATTGTTTATATTTCTTTGGTGTTGGTTGTGATCTCTCTTTCATTCATGATTTTATTTATTTGGGTCCTTTCTCTTTTCTTTTGGATAAGTCTGGCCAGGGGTTTATCAATCTTATTAATTCTTTCAAAGAACCAGCTCTTAGTTTCGTTGATTTATTCTATTGTTTTTTTGGTTTCTATTTCATTGATATCCGCTTTGATCTTTATTATTTCTCTTCTCCTGCTGGGTTTAGGCTTTCTTTGTTGTTCTCTCTCGAGTTCCTTAAGGTGTAGGGTTAGGTTGTGTATTTGAGACCTTTCCTGTTTCTTGAGATAGGCTTGTATCGCTATATATTTTCCTCTCAGGACTGCCTTTGCTGTGTCCCACAGATTTCGGACCATTGTGTTTTCATTATCATTTGTTTCCATGTTTTTTTTTAAATTCTTCTTTAATTTCCTGGTTGACCCATTCATTCTTTAGAAGGATGCTGTTGAGTCTCCATGTATTTGTGCTCTTTCCAAATTTCCTCTTGTGATTGAGTTCTAGCTTCAGAGCATTGTGGTCTGAAAATATGCAGGGAATGATCCCAATCTTTTGATACTGGTTGAGACCTGATTTATGACCCAGGATATGATCTATTCTGGAGAATGTTCCATGGGCACTAGAGAAGAATGTGTATTCTGTTGCTTTGGGATGGAATGTTCTGGATATATCTGTGAGGTCCATCTGCTCCAGTGTGTCATTTAAGACCTTTATTTCCTTGTTGATCTTTTGCTTGGATGATCTGTCCATTTCAGTGAGGGTTTTGTTAAAGTCTCCTACTATTATTGTATTCTTGTCAATGTGTTTCTTTGATTTTGTTATTAATTGGTTTATATAGTTGGCTGCTCCCATGTTAGGAGCATAGAAATTTAAAATTGTTAGATCTTCTTGTTGGACAGAACCTTTGAATATGATATAGTGTCCTTCCTCATCTCTTATTATAGTCTTTGGCTTAAAATCTAATTAATCTGATATAAGGATTGCCACCCCATCTTTCTTTTGATGTCCATTAGCGTGGTAAATTGTTTTCCACCCCCTCACTTTCCATCTGGAGGTGTCTTCAGGTCTAAAATGAGTTTCTTGTAGGCAGCATATGGATGGGTTTTGTTTTTTTATCCATTCTGAAACCCTGTGTCTTTTGATTGGGGCATTTAGCCCATTTACATTCAGGGTAACTATTGAGAGATATGAATTTAGTGCCATTGTATTGCCTGTAAGGTGATTGTTACTGTATATTGTTTCTGTTCCTTTCTGATAATACTTTTAGGGTCTCTCTTTGCTTAGAGGACCCCTTTCAATACTTCCTGTAGAGCTGGTTTGGTGTTTACAAATTCTTTCAGTTTTTGTTTGTCCTGGAAGCTTTTTATCTCTCCTTCTATTTTCAATGATAACCTAGCTGGATAAAGTATTCTTGGCTGCATGTTTTTCTTGTTTAGTGCTCTGAATATATCATGCCAGTTCTTTCTGGCCTGCCAGGTCTCTGTGGATAAGTCTGCTGCCAATCTAATATTTTACCATTGTATGTTACTGACTTCTTGTCCCGTGCTGCTTTCAGGATTTTCTCTTTGTGGCTAAGACTTGTAAGTTTTACTATTAGATGATGGGGTGTGGACCGATTCCTATTGATTTTGAGGGAGATTCTCTGTACCTCCTGGATTTTGATGCTTGTTCCCTTTGCTATATTAGGGAAATTCTCTACAATAATTCTCTCCAATATACCTTCTGCTCTTCTCTCTCTTTCTTCTTCTTCTGGAATCCCAATTATTCTAATGTTGTTTCGTCTTATGGTATCACTTATCTCTCGAATTCTCCCCTCGTGGTCCAGTACTTGTTTGTCTCTCTTTTGCTCAGCTTCTTTATTCTCTGTCATTTGGTCTTCTATATCACTAATTCTTTCTTCTGCCTCATTTATCCTAGCAGTAAGAGCCTCCATTTTTGATTGCACCTCATTAATAGCTTTTTTTATTTCAACTTGTTTAGATTTTAGTTCTTTTATTTCTCCAGAAAGGGCTTTTATTTCTCCAGACAGGGTTTCTCTAATATCTTCCATGCCTTTTTCGAGCCCGGCTAGAACCTTGAGAATCATCGTTCTGAATTCCAGATCTGACATATTACCAATGTCTGTATTGATTAGATCCCTAGCCTTCGGTACTGCCTCCTGTTCTTTTTTTTGTGGTTAGTTTTTCCGCCTTGTCATTTTATCCAGATAAGAACTCGCTGTTCTCCTTGTTAAGTGAACTTGGTCTTGGCTGGATTTCTTGTTGATCTTCTGGGGTAGGGGCCTGTTGTAGTGATTCTCAAGTGTCTCTGCCCCAGGCAGAATTGCACCACCCTTACCAGGGGCTGGGCTAAGTAATCCTCTCAGGTTCCCTTTCGGGAGCTTTTATTCCCTGAACGCTTTCCGTAGAGTTCCGGAGGACGGGAATGACAATGGCGGCCTCCCAATCTCCAGTTCGGAGGAGCCGAGAGCTCGGGGCCCCAGTCTTCAGTGCGCCTTGGGAGAAAAGCGCTTAATCACTCCCATCTCCCCACCCTCCAGCCGCGCTTGGAGAAAATTGTGCATAATCAGTCCCGTCTCACTGGCCTTTGGCTGTGCTCCGAGGTCACCCAGCCTGTAACAAGCATCTCTGTCTCTGGCAGAGTCCCACCTGGAGTCTCAGAACCCCGTAGATCCCTGAGCTCTCCCAGGTCGGAGTCTCCCTGGATCTTGTGGGGACCCCTCACACAGAGCACTGGCCCATGTCACAGGCCACGGCTCTAGGTAGCCCGAGTTGAGAGGTCACTCCTCAGCTCTGTCTCTGCAGCTGGCTTCCCTGCTCTAATACCTGTGAGCTCTGCGACACTCAGACACCCCCGATCCTTCTGTGACCCCGCGGGACCTGAGTCCACACTGTCCCTGTGAGGTCTTCACCCCAGTTTAGCCTCTGGAGTGATGTCCCTTCGTGGAGCAGACTTTTAAAAGTCCTGATTTTGTGCTCCATTGTTCTGCCGCTTGCCAGGAGCCAGCCCCTCCCCCCGGGGTCTATCTTCCAGTCGTGTTGGATTCACTTCTCCACTGGTCCTACCTTTTAGAAAGTGGTCGATTTTCTGTTTCTAGAATTGTTGTTTTTCTTCTCTTCGATCTCCTGTTGGATTCGTAGGTGTTCGGAGTGGTTTGATAGGCTATCTAGCTGATCTCCTGCTGCCTGATGTCGTCTCAGCCTGCTACTTCTCCGCCATCTTGACTCCTCCCAATTTCTTATCTTCTTGGTTAAGTTTATTTCTAGACATTTCATTTTTTCATGCAAATGTAAATAGAATTGTTTTCCTAATTTCTCTTTCTGCTATTTTGTTGTTAGTATATGGAAACACAACCAGTATGTGGGTATTAATTTTGTATCCTTCAACTTTACAGAATTAATTTATTCTAATAGATTTTTGGGAGGTCTTTAGGATTTCCTTTTTTTAAAATTTCAAATCAATTAACATGTAGAGTATTATTAGTTTCAGAGCTAGCGTTTAGTGATTCATTAGTTGGGTATAACACCAGTGCTTATTACATCAGGCACCTTCCTCAATTCCCATCACCCAGTTACCCTATCCTCCCACTCATCTATAGGATCATGTCATCCGCAAATATTGACAGTTTAATTTCTTCCATACTAACATGGAGGTTTTTATTTCTTTTTCTTGCCTGATTGCTGTGGCTAGAACTTTCAGTACTGGGTTGAATAAAAGAGGCAATATTAAACATACTTACCTGGTTCATGATATTGGAGGTAAAGTTCTGTTGTTCACCATTGAATATGTTAGCTGTGGGTTTTTCATATATGGCCTTTATTATGTCGAAGTTGTTTCCTCTAAACCCACTTTGTTGAGTTTTTATCATGAAGGAATATATGGAATTTTATCAAATGGTTTTTCTGCACCTATTGACATGATTACATGATTTTTATCTTTTGTTGATGTGTTTCACATTGATTGACTTATAAATGTTGAACCATCCTTGCATCCCTGGCATAAATCCCATTTGATCGTGATTAATTATCCTTTTGCTGTATTATTGAATGTGATTCATAATATTTTATAATGAATTTTAGCATCTATATTGATTAAAGATATTAGCCTATAGGTATGTGTGTGGGGGAGAGTGTCTATCTGGTTTTGGAATCAGGGTAATGCTGGCCTCATAGAATACAATTTTTAAAATTTTGTAATAGTTTGAAGATATTATTCATCCATGAAAAGTATGAGATCTTATAATTTGCAACAAGATGGATAGACCTAATGGGTATTAGGCTAATAAGAATAAATCAGACAGAGAAAGGCAAATACTATATGATTTCACCTATATGTGAAACCGTAAAAAAAATAAATGAATAGGCAAATAAAAAGCAGAACCAAACCTGAGAATACAGAGAATAAACTTGTATTTGCCAGGGATGGGTGGGTGGAGGGATGGGCAAAATGGGTAAAGGGGAGTGAGAGATACAGGTTTCTAGTTATGGAATGAATAAGTAACAGAAATAAAAAGTACAGCATAGAGAATATAGTCCATGATATTATAATAATGTTGTATGGTGACAGAAGGTAGCCACACTTGTGGGGAGCATAGTATAACACATACACTTGTTGAGTCATTATGTTTAACATCTGAAACTAATGTAACATTGACATTGTCAACTATACTCAAATAATAATTTAAAAATTTGAAGGCACAAGTAAATGAAAAAAGTATTCCATACCTGTGCATTGGAAGAACTGTTGTTAAAATATCCATACCACTGAAAGCTATCTACAGATTCAAGGCAAATTCTATCAAAATTCCAATGGCATTTTCACAGACATAGTAAAAAATATTACTAAAATTTAAATGGGCCTACAAATATCCCTGAATAACCAAAGCAATCCTGAGAAATAAGAGCAAAGATAGAGGCATTATACTTCCTGATTTCAAACTATATTACAAAGCTATAGTAATCAAAACAGTATGATGTTGGCACAAAAATAGACATATAGATCAATAGAACAGAGATCCCAGAAATAAGATAATGCATATATTTGTCCATTAATTCATGAGAAAGAGTCAAGAATATGCAGTGGGAAAGGATGTTTTCTTCAATAAATGGTGTTGGATTTTATTTTATAAGTATACTATAGTACTGTAAATGTACTTTCTCTTCTTTGTGCTTTTCTTAACTTTTTTCTTAGCTTACTTTACTGTAAGAATACAATCTGTAATACATATAACATACAAGTTTGTGTTATTTTGTTATTAGTAAGGCTTCCAGTCAATGTTAGGCTCTTTGTAGTTAGTAGGAGACTCAAAAGTTATACAGATTTTTGACTGCACAGGGGTTGGTGCCTCTAAACCCCATGCTGTTCAAGGGTCAACTGTACTTGGTTATTTGCCTACTGCTGAGGGATAGTTTACTTATATTATTTACAAAGAAAAATATCTTGCTTGCCAGTACCGTGTCTTGTCTTACAAACATAAGAAGCAACAGTCTTAAAGTAATGGAATATTTCTAGGAATTGAGATTTCCTGTAGAAATACTATGCTATCAGTGATTTCTATATTTATATCTATACAGTGTAGTTAAACTGTATAAAATGGAATTAAATTACAGTGTATTAAGACATATAATTATTTCATACAACTAAAAGATAATTCAAACTGAAAAAAATTCTATTGCTTCAAGATAACATTTTTGGAATTCATGGGACATGGTTTGCTTTTGTATCGCTTGTTCCACAATTTCTGCCAGTTTTAGTCAATGTATTTTATGCATGAATTCTCAACATTCCAGCTGAAGCTTCATGGGGTATCTGTTAAAAATTTGCAATCTCACTACATTTCCAAAGCTCCTTTATGACATTAATCAACTTCTCACTATTTTCCCCCCAGTCAGTGGGAGAATAAAATAAGCATCACATTTCAGAGATTTTTCATTGCAAAACCTGAATCCTTGATTTCATTCTCAAAACTGTGGATAGAAACTCTATCCAAACTTTGATGTAGGGAACTTAACTTCCACTTTAATAGAGGATTGCTCACAAAGTGCAGGGGTTTGAGGCTGACTGATTCTGAGGCAACTATTCTATGGAGCCTCCTGAATTTTCACAACTATGTCCTCTTCCACCATCATTTGGTCACAGAGCAGTTTGATGTCCAGAGCCTCAGCTGTTGTGTGCCCAGTCTACCCCCTTAATAGCAGACCTTCCTCTGGATTGACCCTGGAAGTTTTCTCACATCTTGCCCATCCCTGAGATATGACTCTCTGCCTCTCCTTGGAACTTAGTACTGCTTCTTATGACCATTTTCCATATGTTCTTTGAGATTGTCTGATTGTGATATTCGGGTCAAAAGGAAGGTGGCCACACAACATCATGGTTGTAAGTTTAGTGTATCAGGGAGGTAGTCATAATGCTAAGCCCTTCTGATGACTTTTCTGTACCTCCAATGTCTGAGGAGCTAAATAATAAAGTGTGAATTAGAATGCTGTTATGTCACTTTGGTCAATTTGGGCAAATCCAAAGACATAAACTTCACTGGGGAATCCATAGAATTATCCTTCAAGAGCAGTTCTTAACTATGAGGTCTCTGTGTATGATGCTTAATGCATGACTGTATCATAGAGTTGTTTGCTTTGAAACTTGGCTGTCTTGCTTCTTGGTAATGTGTGGGTGCTGGCTGATACTGTGAGATAGCTATTCTTTCTATCTTGCTCATTACAATTCAGTCAAGACTTGGGTCCTGATTCATAAGGAAATTGTACACAGTTAAACATTTCAATAATATGAACAATATTAGGGTATGTGACATGCATTATGTGTGGTCATATATAATCTCTGGCTTTTAAGTGATCAAGAAGAATTTTCAGTATATGAGAATTCTTGGCTGGAATTTTTCACACTGACTTAAATTGGATCACTAAACCCAGGTCTTAGCTTATCCCAACATGCATTATAGCTCTCAAAATGTTAGTTTCCTTGACGACTTTTTCCATCTAACACCTTTCTTGTGCCCCACGGGGATCTAATTCTCAGGAATAGAAATGATTATACCTATCTATCTATCATCTATTTATGATTATATACATATACATATATAATTTATCTATGTATAGATAAATCATAGATCATCTATTTATGATCTATCTAGATATATATAACCTTCATCTATAGTTTTTATATTCCTTGAAATATTTATAATAAATAACTATTTATACACATAGTGAAATGCTATAAAACAATATACAAATTTATATGTGAAGTGCTTCCTCAACTTTTTAAAGTGTTTGAGTACTTCATCTGGTCTTTTCTGGTCAGGATATCTTTCCCCTCATTTATTGCTCTCAATATTTAAAGATTTATTTATTTATTTGACAGAGAACACAAGTAGGTGGAGAGGCAGGCAGAGAGAGAGAGAGAGAGGAGGAAGCAGGCTCCCTGATGAGCAGAGAGCCCAATCCAGGGCTCAATCCCAGGACCCTGGGATCATGACCCGAGCCGAAGGCAGAGGCTTTAACCCACTGAGCCATGCAGGCACCCCTTAATTTTTAATTTGTAATTTTGAAATAGTAAGTAGAACCACAAAGATTACATTTCTTTCTCATTTCTTACACTTACTAAACATAGGGTTTCTGTGACAATTTCTAAAGTTTTAGCTAACATACTATGTAGACAATAAGTGAGTTCAAAACTTCTTTTATTTTTTATTTAATTTATTTTTTATTTTTTAAATTATTTTTATTAACATATAATGTATTGTTTGCCCAGAGATACAAGTCTGTGAATCGTCAGGCTTAGATACTTCACTCACTATATCACATACCCTCCCCAATGTCCATAACCCAACTACCCTCTCCATAACCCCTTCCCTCACCAACCCTCAGTTTGTTTTGTGAGATTAAGACTCTCTTATGGTTTGTCTTCCTCCTGATCTCATCTTGTTTCATATTTTCCCTTCCTATCCCCCAAGCCCCCCACTCTACTTCTCAAATTCCTCATATCAAGGAGATCATATGATAATTGTCTTTCTCTGATTGACTTATTTCACTCAGCATAATACCCTCTAGTTCTATCAACATCATTGCAAGTGGCAAGATTTCATTTCCTTTGATGGCTGCATAGTATTGCATTGTATATATACACCACATCTTCTTTTTTTTTTTCTCTCTGTAGTACTGCATTTTATTTTTTGTATATT
>ML101363.1:2389-60847 GCA_003697995.1 Taxidea taxus jeffersonii
CTCTTTATACAAGATCATATCACCTATAAATATAAAAATATTTTTACGTGGGACGCCTAGGTGGCTCAGTGGGTTAAGCCGCTGCCTTCGGCTTGGGTCATGATCCCAGGGTCCTGGGATCGAGTCCCGCATCGGGCTCTCTGTTCGGCGGGGAGCCTGCTTCTCCCCCCTCCCTGCCTGCCTCTCTGCCTACTTGTGTGATCTCTGTCAAATAAATAAAATCTTTAAAATAAAATTTTTTTATGTATTCCTTTCCAATCTAGATGCCCTTTGTTTTATTTTCTTGCCTAATTGCCCTAGCTTAAAACCTCCAGTACAATATGGAATGAAAGTGTCTTGCTCCTGATCTTAGGGGTAAAGCTTTCAGTCTTTCAACACTGAGTACGATGTCAGCTGTGGAGTTTTCATATATGTCCTTTATCAGAGTGAGGAAGCTCTGTTCTATTCCTAGTTTGTTGAGCATTTTTATCATGAAAAGGTATTGAATTTTTTCAAATGCTTTTTCTATGCCTACTGAGATGATCATGTGATTTCCATCCTTTGTTCTATTGATACATTCAGCGTGATTTTGAAGAATATGATATATTGTAGGATTTACTGGAGGACACTTCTAACCATACAGTATGAAAGTTTCTGACTTACCCAAAAGCATGCTTCACAAGACATTGTTAAATGCTTTTTCTGAGCCTAGGAAAAGATATCCTTGGGAGCAATCCAAGTGGGAAGCCACTAGGAGGAGTGGTTGAGAGATATGCCAAAATACTCCTCCAGAAACATTTTGTAATTAAAATCCAGTTTTTTAATCCCATGACTTTAAACATATCTTCTTCTCTTTTAGCGAGGTTGCAAGGGGGGAGATCCTAAAAAGTTAGTAAACTCCATTACTGTATGCAGAGTAATCTAAATTTTAGGCCAGAAATTAATGTCAGGTGTTCTTTTTTCTCCCAGGGAGTAAAGATACGTATGGCTGGGTGGTATTAGTATTGAGCCTGAGTGATATTGGATGTCAGGGTAGAAAGAACAATGCACTCCAGAAGCTTGCTTGAGGTGGGGAGGCAGGGGGGGCAGGTGGAGCTCAGGTGCAATGTAGCCAATGGGATAATTTCCAGAGAAAAAGGAACCCCAAAGAGATGTTTGGACCTAGTGACCTGACTGAAGGTAAGGGAAAGAGACAAAAGAGTACACTGATTAAGGGAACCAGCTTTGACACAGATTCCCTTCCTTTGAACCCTAGCTCTGCCACCAACCATTTGGTGACCTTACTTCCCTGATCATCAGTATCCTCACCTATGTCACAGGTACAGAGCTGTTCAAAGTAAATAAGATTGTGCTTTAAGGCTTCTAGAAAAGAGTCCAGCACATAACAGTCATTCTATAAAAATTGGCATCCCCTCTCCTCTCTTATTCAGGAAAGAATGTTACCGACCAGAAAAGATGACCTCAGGTCAGAGAGTGAAGGAGTCAGGAGTAAGAAGCTGATTTTTATCTAACTTCCCAGATGTAAGGTCATGAACCCTGGAGATATATGTTTGGGCTCACAAGGGAGCAACTTAAATCATTTACACAAGAATATAATTAAGAAAAAGTATTTGGTGGGGCCCCTGGGTGGCTCAGTTGGTTAAGTGTCAGACTCTTGATTTCCGCCTAGGTCACGATCTTGGGGTCGTGAGACTGAGTCACGCAACTACTCTCAGTGCCCAAAGTGGAGCCTGCTTAACATACACTCTCTCTCTGACTCCCTCAGCCACCCCCCCAACCCAGCCTCCACTGCACAGGTGCACTTGTGTGTGCACTCTCACTCTCCCTCGCTCTAAAAAAAAAAGAAAGAAAAATTATTTGGTATCAGAGTGCCTTCAGGTACATGTTAACAAGCTGGCTTACACAATAAAATAATGTCTTATCTCACACAATAGGACACTGAAATATTGTGTGGCAAGGATAGTGGATTTCAGCAGCTGTGTAATTTCAAGAAGACCGTAGTTTCTTTGCCCCCTCCTTTCACCATTTAAAGTGTCTGATTCATCCTAGGGCTGGTTTCGCCTGTGATGGTAAGGAAGGCTTCTTGTAGCAATCATTATATACATCCTTATTCACAACCACTAGGAAAAGACATAAACTAAAAATCCTTCATTTCAGTCTTGCTGAGGTCCCCATTGGTCATCGTCTGCCCCTGAACTTATTAATAACTATCATCACAGGGTTTATCAGTCTCTGATCAGCTTAAGTTTGGATTCCTAAACCAATCTCCAGCAAGAGAGAGGTTAATTTCCATAACTGATTTACACTAATGACAATGACTATACACCTTCTGGGCCCTAGAAAGAGGATGATCACTGAGGTGTGGAGCAGAACTCCCCTCCCCCAGGCAACTGGTAATGGAAATGTAGTGTGAGAATCAGACTATAGTGATTGTAAACAACTAAAAGTTGTCTGGATTGTTTGTTACTAACTTAGGTAACAATGGAAAAAGTAAATAAAGTGCTGTTAAGCATATTGAGAGGATGGAGAGAAGTGAAAATGTGGGTGTTAAGTGAACTAAATCCAAAAGCAGGAAGTCAGTTTGATGATGTTTAAAATGAAAATAAACAGTACATGCAGTCATGTTATTTAGAAATATGAAGGAAACTACCAGGAAAGAAACCGCCCACCCCCCCCAAAAAAAACTTACCAAAAAATTAAGGGGCTCCTGGCTGGTTCAGTCAGAAGAGCATGCGACTCTTGATCTTGTGGTTGTGAGTTCAAGTCCCACATTGCATGTAGAGATGACTTAAAAATAAAATTTTAAGGGGCTCCTGGGTGGCTCAGTGGGTAAAGCATCTGCCTTTGGCTCAGGTCATGATGCCAGGGTCCTGGGATGGAGCCCCCTTTTGGGTTCCCTGCTCAGTGGGGAGCCTGTTTCTCCTTCTCCCACTGCCACTTCCCCTGCTTGTGCACTCTCTCTCTGTGTCAAGTGAATGAAATCTTAAAAACATAAAAATAAAAATAAAGTCTTTAAAAAATTAAAAGTTATTGCCAAGGGAGAGTAGGCCTGGGGTAGGAATTAGTGTGGCAAGAGAATTTTTGTTTCATTATAAACTCTTCCAGATTTTTTAATGTTTTTTATGCTAAAATAATGTGCCTTTATTCCTTTGATAATTCTTCTAAATTTCCATTGATTTGACTTTATTTTACACAAGCTCTTCAAAAAACCATTTCAGCCCTGGAAACATTACCATAAAATCTTCCTGAAATGGTAGTTGTGCTTTGGTTGACTCAGATACCTAATTTATACCTAATTTATTCCTAACATCACTTTTGACCACCAGGCAGTCAAACTGGAAATCTGACAACCCGCTTCAAAATTAAGACAAGAGCAAAAGGATGTTTTTGTTTGTGCCATTTAATAACATTTCAGAGAGGAAAAATACAACCAAAGGGTCTCTGCTCAGCACATAAACTAATTTCAACTTGTTACAAAATGGATTATTTGCTGACCTGGTGTTGTTCCTTAATAGATTTTTCCAGGGGCCAGAGCTGCAGGTTTTTCACTAATGGATTCCTCTTCTATCATGGCCCTGAGGCTGTTTTCCAGAGCCACCCCTACCAACATCAAAATCTTCATGCAAGGCATTTCTTACCTGGCCCCCAGGTCGGCGGCGGCCATACTGCCTGCCCTCTCTAAAGCCCAGATCCCAATCTGTGTGGATAATATGATCATCTAGGCAGGTCCCATTTAGGAACCACATGGCATTTTCGGCATCAAGTCTGCTATAGTATTCTACAAAACAGAAACCACATGCCTTTTTCTTAATTTTATCCAGGCCCATAAATACATGCTTGATATCACCACATCTACTAAAGAGCTCATATATTTGCTCTTCGGTGGTTTGAAAGGAAAGATTTTCCACGTAGAGAGTGGAGCTCTCCTTCAGTAGTTTCTCCTGTTCATCATTATCGGCACCGAGCTGCTGGTCCCGGTACTCGCTCAGCTCCAGGGAGGAATCGCCTTGCAGAATTCTCAGATCGTTGGACACGGTGCCCAGCGGACGCCGTGAGGGCAACTGCTGGCGATCCATCTTAACAGCAGTGACACCGCCAACAAAACCCTAAATTAAATTTAAAATAATAATAATAAAGTTACAGGGAAGGAAGCAGAAACACAAAGCTGTGTATATTTAAGAGGTTTGCGCCCTGATGCATAGACACCTCTGCTCTTGACTATGAGGATCATGTCAAGGCAAACCCAAAATGGAAACTTCCAGACCCCAGGAACATGGTCATAAAATGCAGCTTCACGAGTCTTCTTGCAAGGGAAGCTACGTTGTCTTCAGTTGACTCAGCTCTTACATACCTAATCTATTACCAAAGAGCACATTTAATGACAGGATGCTCTTGGAAAATACGGCATAAAACAGTAAAATGGATCAAATTTTCATGGAGAATGAGTACTACCATCATTCCTGATCAAGGATTAAGCATCTAATAAATCAGATTTCTATAATCAGGATCAAAACACAAATACAGTTAACCTCTTGTAGCTTAAAATAACAAATTCACGATTCAAGTCTGTATTATGAAAATCAATATATTGTACTGTTAGGTTAGACAAAAAGTCCCTATATATACACTATAAGTGTACATGTAGCTCTATTAAAAATGAAAACTTTCTGGCATCATAAATTTGACCTAAATTAAGATAAGACTTTACTAGCAATAAATCCACTTTTCATCTTAGACTTAGAAGGCCTTGTATGTGATTACTTGAATATTCCATCTATTTAAAAAATCTCCCCAGAGAATTTTAACTAATGCCCTTTTCCTCACTTGACAAAATTTTTCCTGCTGCCGTCAGAGACATTAAAAATGATCCAATCAGTTTTAGCTATACTTTTCAAAAAAAGGCATTAGTTCCACACACACCCCCCATTTAGCAACAGTTCCCAAGTTTTAGTGTGCAAGAAATACCTGCAGAACTAGATGGAAATGCAAATTTTTGCAGCCCACCCTTCAGAGATTCTGACTCAGTAGATCTAGGGCAAGATCCAGGAACTGATGTTCAAAAACTAACCTGCACCCCTCACCCCTCTGTGATGCAGAAGCAAGTGGCATAAGGACCACACTTGGAGGAACCCTGCTGAGGAAATGCTTTCTCCTAAACACTTCATGAACACTCTTTTCTTGCCAGGCACTGTGCAAGGTGCTAATGTAAGGGCCTACTTAGCCAGAGGGAGCCATTTTGTTGTTTATGCAGTAAACTTAGATTGACCCTGCCCCTCCCAGAGGAATTTACTTAAAAACAAGTCCAGGAAACCAGTCCCAGGTAGCAAAGCCCAGATACAAGGGCGGGTCAAGCCAGGTGGAGACATCCAATCAGTGGGGTGTGCATATATCTACTAGGGTAAATTGAAATCTCATTGGCCACCTGTGTGTGACCTAGCATGACTGTGCAGTTTTCTCTGTGTTGCAATCTCATTGGCCACCTGTGTGTAGCCAGGCTCAACCACATGGCTTTTCCTCTATAAAAGTTAGTCCTGATGCTGAGAGGGGTCGCCTCTTTGTAAGAGATGGCTCTGACCAGTAGGTTTGCTTGGGCAAAATAAAGCTTTGCTTGACTTTCGCTTTGTATCAGTCTCGCTCCTTGATTACGGACCTTTCATTGACCCAACAATGAAAAGACATGTCGAAAGTACGATGTTCAAAAATTATTTGTATCCCCGGCACTAAGCATGAACAATGATCTGCACAGACACAGGAGACATGCAATAAATATCTGTCAAATGAATGCATGCATGAGTTCAGAATTGAGTGATGAAGCCAGACAAGCAAACAAGAAAATACAATATGGCATGATCGACACTGGTATAAAGCCAAGGGGGAAAGGGAAGAAGGCAACCAACATTTACTGGGGATCTACTCTGTGATGGGCACTGTGGCCACTTTCCACTACATCACACAGGAGGAGAAGCAGTTACCCAGCGTGGGGGCATCAGAGAAGGCTTCCAGAAGGAGAGGCTGCAATGCACTGGCTCTCAACAGACAAGGAGGGTGAGTGTGTGTGTGTGTGTGCACACACGTGCACGCACGCACACGCACACGTGCGCACACACACACACATATGTGTTTGGAAGGAAGATATAGAAATTTCAGGAATGAACCAGACACCAGACACAGAAAACATGTGCAAGGACAGAGCACAGTCAAAGAAAACTAAAATAGAAAACTGAAATAGAAGCCTAAATAAAACCAGGTGCAAACGACAGAGCTGTGCAATTCAAAGCAATGAAAATGGGTTTGGGGGGGGCTGCCTATTTAGATGTCATTTGAAGAGCAGTAGGAAGCCCACTGCCCAAAAACCATCTTCCTGACAGCCTGTCGATGATGGCTGAAAGTGTGCCGCTAGAAACTCATTACTCTGAGTCATTGACAAATTGCCCCGCTAAAAACAAATATCCCTCCCAGACTTCATTTCCTTTTTTTTTTTTTGTTTTAATCTGGTTACTAGATTGGCAGATCAGAGAATGCAATAGCTAGAGTGGATTTCATTTCATCCAGGCATTGGACAAAGTTTCCTATAATTTTCTTGTAGACGAGATGGCAATGTATAGGCTGGACGCTCCAGCTGTTTGTTGAGAAGAGTCTGCAACTAGTTGAATAAACTGAATGGCTTGGTGTCAGACCAGAAGATAAGTTCTAGCAGTGAGCCAAAAGGCTCCATTCTTGCCTGTGTCTTGTTCAGCTCATTTGTAATTTTGGCTTTCTGCGAATAAGAGCTTTCGAAATGGTCAGAACTGCCTAAGATGGAATGGTTGCCTTGGGGATCAGGGAGCACCAGGCATGGGGGATTTCAAGGCAGCCTTGGAGAATCCCTTGCAGAACACTCAAAGCAATGGAGAGGTCCTCTTTCTGTTGGTGTGGCATATGAATCAAGCATAAATTTCGAAGTCAAAAGACCTCAGTTCAAATCTCAGCTTCACCACTTACTAGAAATATGACCCTGGGCAAAGTGCTTAACCATACTGGTTTCAATTTCCACATCTGTAAACTGGGGATCAAAACATACATCTGCCTTGCAGCAAATGCTGTGACAGTGTCATGTGCAAAAAAAAAAAAAAGGCACCTAGCACAATGCTTAACATGGTGTAGGTGTTCAATCAATGGCAGGTATTAGACACATTATTCCATTCTGTGATTCAGTGACTCAGAATAAGACATATAAATACCTATCAACTCTTCCAATGACTCAAGGTACTTTGAACAGATCTGGGCAGCCTTGAATTATGTTAAATCCAAACTGACAAGGTGATGGCTAATACTAAATGAATGCCAATTATGACTTTTAGATTTGACATAGCAAAGGGACCGAGGGAGGGAGATTTGAAAAGGGCACAGGCTTGGGAGCCCCGTTTTATCATTGGGGCATCCCATACTGCATTTTTTTCACCCATTTCTTCATTGGATAAACATTCGTGGAGTACTGTGCCAGATCCTGGGGAAATAACAAGAGGTAAGATATGCTTCTGCCCTCAAGAAGCTCATAGTTTGGGGAGCTAGACAGCTTAAAAGAGAAATAACAACAAATGTGATTATTTTGCTTACAGGAGCACATACTAGGCCCAGAGGTAGCACAAAGAAGGGGGTGGACTACAGATGGAATGAATGGGGGGGATAACTTTCTAGAAGACATGATCCCTAACTCTTTTTTTTAATGACCACATTGTATTTATATTTCAAGTAACCAATTCAGATGTCTGGTACAAAGTACAAAATGTACAAAAGGATGTGAAATGCAAGTGGCAAGCTGGCCTCCCACCTCTGCCCCAGCCCCCCAGTTCTCTGCAAAGGCAAATTACTGTTACTGGTTTCTGGTGTAACTCTCCTGACCTGCTCCAAGCTCAATTTTGGAAGTTGGATAAGAGTTTGGCTGGAGGACAAGGGGTCATTCTAGGCAGAGAGAACAGTGTGTCCAAAGGCATGGAGGCAGTGTGGGCTGCTCGGTTTGCTATTCCTTGGGCACAAGGATAAGGAAAGCATTATAGATCATAAGGAGGAGATAAGACTTGGAGGGTAGGCAGGGCCAGGTTGTGAAAGTCCTTGTAAGGGATGAAGAGCAGCTTGGACTCTACCAGGAAACTAATTCTAGCCCCAGTGTGGAGAACAGATTAAAGGGGAGTAGGCTAAGAGGCAGGAGACTAGTTGAGAAGCTATTTAAATAGTTTTAAAAAAGAAGATGGAGAGTCTGGATTAGCATGCTATAGTAACATAAAGAAAAGAAATACCAGGGATTCCTGGATGGCTCAGTCAGTGAAGCATCTGCCTTTGGGCTCAGGTCACAATCCCAGGGTCCTGGGATCGAGCCCCATGTTGGGCTCCCTGCTCAGTGGGAAGCCTGCTTCTCCTTCTCCACCCTGTTCATGTTCATTCTTGTGTGTGCTCTCTCTCTCTCTCTCTCTCTCTCTCAAATAAATAAATAAATAATCTTTAAAAAAGAAAGACAAGACAAGACATACCAGAGACTTAAAGATAGACTTAATGGGTGCCTGGGTAACACAGTTGGTTAAGCAACTGCCTTCAGCTCGGGTCATGATCCTGGAGTTCAGGGATCGAGTCCCATATCAGGCTCCCTGCTCAGCAGGGAATCTGTTTCTCCCTCTGACCACTCCCCTCTCATGCATTCTTTCTCTCTCAAATAAATAAATTTTAAAAATCTTTTTTAAAAAATAAGATAGACTTAACAAGTCTTGGCAACTGCTTGAATGAAGAGTCTTGGATGACTCTCGAGATTCAGGCCTGGACAACTGTGTGGACAGAGGTCTGCATCACCAAAATGGTGGTAGTGGGGTAGAGAGAGGATGGGGGGCAGATTTGAGTAAGGAAGATGAATTTGTGACACACAGAGCTTGGTTTTGAGGTACCCAGGGGGCTTACCATGTCCCACATGTTTAGTCACTATTGAGTAGTCAGGTTTGGAGCTCACAAGAGAGGGCTGAGGCTATAACCATGGTGCAGGGAGTCATCAGCATGGTAGGTAGATAAAACCATGGGGATGGATATGATGATCTAGAGGAAAGGTATAGAATGAGAAAAATGCTGGCAAAGACCAGCACTGAAAGGGTGGCAGAGGAAGAGTCCGCAAAGGGGCACAGGAAGGAGTAACCAAGAGGAATGAGGAGAATCATGAGAGGAAGAGCACAACCAAAGCCAAGGAGTAGGCACTTTCAAGAGAAGCATGAGGGCAGAAGTGGAGGGAAGGCAATCATTTATGTTATCTGCAGCAGAGAGAGTTCCAGGAAAATCAAGACTTCAGATTGTTTGTTGGGTTCAGCAATCAGGATGTCATTGGTTTCCTTAACAAGAGCAGTTAACAGTGGTGTTCTGGGATCAGAAAAGCCAGACTGGGTGGTGGAAAGGGCATGGCTGAGTTTTGAATGGGAGGTGAGGAAATGGAGGCAGCAAGTGTAGACTGTTCACTTTTGAAAAGCTTCCTTGATGATGGAAGGCAAGAAATAGGGTGAGCACCAGTTGGGAACAGAGTCAAAGAAGAGTTTTTGTTTGTTTGTTTAATGGGAGAAAGTGGAGTAGGTCTAAATGCTCATTGGAAGCAGCCAATAAAAAAGAGAAAGAGTGGTTGAGGATACAAATGAGAAGGGGGATAACACTGGAGAAAAGTTCCCAAGAGGCAAGAGAGAATGGACTCTGAGGCATAAATAGATGCATTACCCTTGAACTGGACAAGCTATGTCTATTCCTATAAGAAGAAAGAAAGAAAGAAAGAGGGAGGGAGGGGGGGAGGGAGGGAGGGAGGAAAGAAGGAAGGAAGGAAGGGAAAGAAAAGAAAAAGAAGATTAGGACCTGTAGGGCTGCAGCTATGTGGCAGGGTAGGGTAAGGGGAGGAAAATGAAAGTGAGCATCTGATGGCCTTGATTTGCATAACAGAATATGCAATGAGGATGGGTCATCAAAATCACTCAGGATGGTAGCCAGAATTGGGGAGACCATAACTGAGGTGTTGAGGTCCTCACTAAGTGAAAGACCTGGAGGGCAGTAGATAACAAGAAGTATGGGAAGAGGGTAGCTATAGCATCTCCTGGCCCCATGGGGTCAGAGAGAACAGAGACCCTCAACCACCGAAACTTTAGAGAGGTCACTTAGTAGATCATGGGTACTGTATCTGACCCAAAGTAAGTGCTCAATACACCTGAAGAGGGGACTTCCTTTTTTTAAAAGCCAACAGAATCATAAAATCATATTAGAAGATCATAGGAAGGAAGGGTCCTAATGTGCTCAGCACAGGTCAGACCACACAGGGAGCAGTATGCCCATTTCCAGGTGCCTGATTTTAAGATGAAAGCCAAGAAACCACTGCAGACTGAGAGCACCTGGGTGATTGAGTTGGTTAAGTGACTGACTCTTGGTTTCAGCTCAGGTCATAATCTCAGGGTCATGAGATCTAAGGCCCATGTCACGCTCCATGCTCATCGAGGAGTCTGCTTGAGATTCTCTCTCCCTCTCCCCCTCCCCCTCAACCCCTGCCCTCATGCCTCACTCTCTCTCAAAAATAAATAAATAAATCCTTAAAAATATTGAGGGACCTGGGTGGCTCAGTCAGTTAAGTGTCTGCCTGCAGCTCAGGTCATGATCCCAGGGTCCTGAGATCGAGCCCTGCATCAGGCTCCCTGCTCGGCAAGGAACCTGGTTCTCCCTCTCCCTCTGTTGCCCCCTCTGCTTGTGCTCTCTAACTCTCACTCTCTCTCTCAGTTAAATAAATAAATAAATAAAATCTTAAGAAAGAAAGAAAACAAAACACTGCAGACTGATTGAGAACTGGGTGTGTTTAGTCTCACAAAGAGAGGGTTAAAAGAAGATATGAGAGCCGTCACAAAACATTTGAGGGATTCTTTCTGCTCCATATGATAAAAGTAAGATTAATGGACAAGGAGTCACAAGGGAAGATGGCAAGTCCTTTTCAATACAGTTTTTCATTTATCCAGTCATGAGATGTGAACTTATCCAGTGTATTTGAGGGGAGGCTGGATGAACACCTACTTGCAACAGGAGTTAGAAAGGCCACAGTTAGAGAGAGAGAGAAGATGGAAAAGCAATCCAGTCATTGTGCGCCACAGACCATCAAGTTGATTTGTAGACACTGTGAAAGACTATTTCCTACTTTAGAAAGTAGAGCTTGGCTAGAATAGAAGGCCCTCCCTGACTTTTGCTATTGGGGAAGAATGAGTCAGAGACTCTAAAAATAGAAGAAAAACTTGAAAAATGGCTCAAAATGATCACGATCAAAATCCTCGGAGGAGTATGGTGGGGGAGAGGAAAGAGGAGAGGAGAGGAGGTGGCAAGGTAAAGCAAACAACCTTCCAGGAAACAAATTTTACTGGCCTTCTGGAATTGGCAGGAGGACCCCGTGAACAGTCTTTCCAATAGCTGCCTTAAACCAATGCTTGGTATCATTTCAACTATGCCAAAGAAATAAGCCAGGCTGTTTCCTGCTGCAGATGAAGACAGCAGCTCTGAGAAAGGAAATTCAAAAGAGCTGGGATTATCAGTGTTACATGGTTTATCTTTATACAACTGTTCCTGGTAGTAGAGAGCTGGGAGCAGCTGCTAAGGCCTGGAAACCCCATGGCCTGAGATCTAGCTTGTGCCAGGAGACACTTGTGTCAGGAGCCTGATTCAGGCTGCTTAGAGCTCAGAGCGGCAGAAGATGCTCATATGTCTTTAACACCTGTATCTCAAAGAGCAGTTGAGAGGCCCCTGCATGGTGTGGTCAGTTTAGCAACCGATTCTTGGTTTTGACTCAGGTCCTGATCTCAGGGTGGAGAGATTGAGCCCCTCATTGGGTTCTGGGCTCAGCACAGAGTCTAAGTTTCTCTCTCCCTCTCCCTCTGCCCCTCCCTTCTGTGCTCTCTCTCTCTCAAATAAAATACATCAATCTTTTAAAAATATAAATATAAATAAATAAACAAACAGTTGAGCATATGCTGAAACAGGCAGATCAAAAGCAGAGACAATGGCCTGGGGCCGCCTACAGGAGAAAAGGGAAACATAAAGCGAAGTTCAGTGTTGAAGCCGACCCTGATAAAATTAAGAACGGGGTATTAATGACGTTTGATTGTTTCGTTTATCGATTGCACCCTGTGGCCTTGCTCCTCAGTGCTGCCCGGGGCCCACAGGAGCAGCATCACCTGGGAGCCTGTTAGGAAAACAGGAGGCTCAGGGCCTCCTCCCCAGGCCTGCTGAAGAGACATCAGCATCTGGGGCTTTGGATGATTTGTATGCATTGTTAACAGTTTGAGAAGCATTTATCTGTACGGGTTCTTAGCTGAACTTGTGCCTAGCAAAACTCTTTTCCTTCCTCCCTCCCTTCACCTCTCTAGATTGCTCCGTTCTTCATGAACTCACTGACAACTCTAATCACTGCTGATAGCCCTTCCTGTTGGTGATGTACCTCCTGATAAGAGAAACAAAAGGCTGGCCGAGTATAGACTGTAAAAGCCTGGGTCTGGGCTGTGGGAAACCGCTGACCTGCTCTCCAGCTGTACCCAGGAACCTTCGTCAAGCTCACTGACCTTCCCGGACCTCTGTCTCCCAGTCTATAGAATAAAGGTCATTACAGTGTTTACTTGCGAGTGCTTTTGTGAGGCCGAAATGAGAAGCACGTAGGTGAATCGACATAGAGAGGAGCCCAGGATATGGTAGTCATAATTACTGAAAGCTGTCAGTTTTGAAGCAAAATTAGAAAGAAAAAAGAACTAGTGGTGTGTCCACCTGTAGCCTTGCAAAATCATCAGAGGCTATCCTAGGAGCCTCCATTAAAGCCTCATTCTACCTCACCCAACTCGACTTCCTTGACTCCTGCTCCAGCCAGCGGCCCAGGCTAAAGCATATCTTATTCCCTTGGATTGTCTTCCTGTTTTGGCTGAATGACCAAGATTTTCAACCTTTTCCTTGCAAATGGCCCACACTTCTAGTACATTAAAGTGTGTGTGTGTGTGTTTAGAATGGTGGGCTGGCCTGGAAATATAACTACCATTTATAACAATATTTTCTTCTCTCTCTTTTTTTAAAATTGTATCTATTTATTTGGGGGGGGAGAGTACAGAGAGAGAGGGAGAGGGAGAAGGAGACTCCCCACCGAGCAGAGAGCCCTACATGGGCCTCGATCCCAGGACCCTGAGATCAGGACCTGAACTGAAGGCAGCATTCCAACTGACTAAGCCACCCACGTGCCCCAACGGTATTTTCTTCTATGGGAAAATTTCTGTCACCTTGCAAACAATTGACTTCAGAATGAACTTTGAGATCTCAGCCTCTGTACAAGTTAGAGGCTACCTTTAGGTCAACATATGGAGTGGGGACAAAGGACTGGATAAACCAGGTCCAGAATTCCAGAGGTGACTAGAAGGTAAATGAGAATGCCAAGGAGTGGAAAGAAGGGCCAAGAGATCAATCTGAGTGCACAGTATCAGGATTCAGAAAGCTAATACAGGAAGGGAGATACATGTCAGGAAGGATATTAAAAACCAGCACCAACAACTCAAACCATTTTTCTACTATATTAGGTCAGGGGCCCCTACTCAGTAGCTTGGGATCTACAAACGACGTCATAAGCCTTACAAGTTATCTCCGCAAGATAGTTAACCCTCCTCCTGCCCTGCTCTCTGCAATGTACCTGGCTTCTCAGCTCAGAGAGAAAGACTGCAGCCTCCTGCCCCTCCAGCCCTCCTCACCCCCACACCCTGACAGGCATCCCCCAGGTTCATTCATCTTCCCTCTGTCCTTAACCTCCCTCTTGCCAGAGGAGATCGAAAGCTTTAGGAAAGTATAACACAGCTTATCCTTACAAAAAGGCAGCAGAGAAGTCCTGGATTGGGTAAAACGAGATGACTGCTAAAAACAGGCTCCCCAGGCTGGAGGGGTGGAAAGCTAGTTCACAAAGGACCCGGAAAAGGCAAAGGACTTGGGGTGCCTGGGTGGCTTAGTCAGTTAAGTGTCTGACTCGTGATTTTGGCTCAGGTCATGATCTCAGGGCCATGAGATCGAGACCCCACTTGGGCTCCCAGCTCATCAGGGAGCCTGCTTCCTTCTTCTCACTCTCCCTCTGCTACCCCCCTCCCACTGGCACATGCTCATTCTCTCTCCCTCTCTCTCTCTCAAATAAATCAATAAATAAATCATTTTTTAAAAGAAAAGGCAAAGGAATAAGTCAACTAGAGAAAGACAACTATCACATGATCTCCCTGATATGAGGAAGTGGAGATGCAACGGGGGTGGGGGTTAAGGTGGCAGGAAAAGAAAAAATGAAACAAGATGGGATCGGGAGGGAGACAAACCAAAAGAGACTCTTAATGTCAAAGAACAAACTGATGGGGGGGGGGGGGGGGTTGGGAGAGGGTGGTGGGGTTACATTATATGTTTAAATAAAAAAGCTTAAATAAAAAAAAAGAAAAGGCAAAGGACTTTTGTGCCTTCTAACTGAAGTCTTCAGGAAGAAGATTGATTATATCTGGGGCACTCGGGGTTAACAGAGCAGCAAGCTAGCAACCTCTGATACCCACCAGTTACAAATGTCCATTAGAATATTCATGAAGCTGGGGCACCTGGGTGGCTCAGTGGGTTAAAACCTCTGCCTTAGGATCAGGTCATGGTCCCAGGGTCCTGGAATCAAGCCCCACACTGGGCTCTCTGCTCAGCAGGGAGCCTGCTTCCTCCTCTTTCTCTGCCTCCCTCTCTGCCTGCTTGTGATCTCTGTCTGTCAAATAAATAAATAAAATCTTAAAAAAAAAAAGAATATTCATGAAGCTCTGCAAAAACTGAAAGAGTTGCCCTGCTAAGGAAACCAGAGAAAAAGCCAGACCCAGCTTCTAGAGAAAAAGGAGTTGCTCTTGGCTTTTGTGGGGAGATGGGGTTGGACTGTGGAGCAGATTTGTAGCCTAACGTACACTCTATTCTCTGATCCAGAACAATGAGCATGCCCAAAAAAGATAGGGAAGGCTTTCGTTTCATGTCTCCCAGCTGGCTTCAGCAATCCAGGGGCTGTACTAATCAGAAAACCAGAGACTATCTCTTTACCACACAGAAAATACTTTCTGAGGCAACCAGGAGGCAACTACTTTTTCTACTATCAGCTCCGATGTGCTCTATATGCTTCTGGAGACTACAACGGGAGCACAGCACATGGCTGGGCCAGTGTTGGTTTTTTTTTTTCTTTTAATATTTTATTTATTTATTTGAGACACAGAGAGAGCACAAGTGGGGGGTGGGCAAAGGGAGAGGGAGAAGCAGACTCCCTGCTGATCAGGGCTGACGCAGGGCTCAATCCCTGGACTCAGAGATCGTGATCTGAGCCCAAGGCAGATGCTTAACGGACTGAGCCACACAGGTGCCCTGAGCTGGTGGTTGCTATGAGGAAAAGCTTCCAGTGAAACACTACAAACATAAGCATGCTTGGAGACATCATATCTGAAGCAATTTAATAGGACAAACGGCACAGTCAGACAACACAGAAGATCAGAGACAGAAGATTCCATCTCAGTCCAGTAGAACCCCCAAATAATAAAACCACAACCAACAACACTATCAACCCCCACCATGTATGGGGCACTTACTAGGTTCCCGGCACCATCTTTAGTACTCTATGTGCATTATCTCATTTCTTCCTCATAGTGGAGGAATTTATTATTTATTATTTATTTTTAAATAATTTTTTATTTATTTTTATTATTTGTTTGTTTATTCATTTACTTATTATTTATTCCTCAAATTTGTTTGAAAGGGTCAGGTAATAATGATACCTACTATTTTTTGAGCTTTTACTATGTGCTAGGCACTAAATGTTTTAAATCCACTATCACATTAGGCGAGTGCTTACGAGGCACTAGAAAATGGGCTCAGCCTTCTAATTCATTTTTTTTAAAGATTTTATTTATTTATTTGACAGGCAGAGATCACAAGTAGGCAGAGAGGCAGGCAGAGAGAGAGGAAGGGAAGCAGGCTCCTTGCTAAGCAGAGAGCCCGATGTGGGGCTCGATCCCAGGACCCTGGGATCATGACCTGAGCTGAAGGCAGAGGCTTTAACCCACTGAGCCACCCAGGTGCCCCCCAATTCATTTTTAAGGCTCAATTCAGGCATCACCTCTTCCAGGAAGCCTTCATTGATCTTTCCAATCTGGCTTACGTGTGCCCACACTGTGTTACTTCCATCACCACCCTGTGCTGCCATCTATTACACGTTTTTTTAAGATTTATTTATTTATTTGACAGAGAGAGAGAGAGAGACATCACAGGTAGGCAGAGAGAGAGGGGAGGAAGCAGGCTCCCCGCTGAGCAGAGAGCCCGATGCGATGCGTGGCTCTATCCCAGGACCCTGGGATCATGACCTGAGCCGAAGGCAGAGGCTTAACCCACTGAGCCACCCAGGCGCCCCTATCTATCACACATTTTATCTCATAACTTACTTACTCTCTCTCCCTCCCTCCCTCACATCTTCTCCCCCTTCCTTTGAGCTCCAGAAGAAAACACTGCAGATATTAGGATGCAATAATATATGACCTCCATAAAATGGTTCTATAAAGAGGGAGGCTAAGATAAAAGTTGTTCTCAGCTGGCAGAATTGTGGCTGAATTTTGATGCTTCCCCATACCATCCTGTTTTCTAAATACTCTTATATTACTTTAATAACACAATTATTTAACTTATATAACTACAACATACTAATTTTTTGGCAAATGATAACACTAAAAAGTCCCTCTCCTTTACTCCTTCCCCCCCCCCCAACACCTAATCCCACCCCCTCCTTCAAGGTCACCACCATCAACAGTTTAGCTAGAATCCTTCCACAGGGGGATATATTTTATTTTCAGCAAGAGAAAAATGTGTCCCAGTTGTAATAGAGGGATGGAAAACCAAGCTATAGTCAAATCAGAATTTAAAGAATATTTAGAATAACTAGAGATTCTTGGGTACCAGGGCCTTATATTACTACTACTGCTACTACTACTACTACTACCACTACTTTTTGAAGTTCTTAAAATGGTAACCATTTATTGAGCTCTATGGTGGAAGAGTAAAGTAACCCTCAAGGGAGATTAAGAAACCTGATATACCCTGAAACAAATAATATGTTATATGTTGATAATAAATTCAATTAAATTAAAAAAAAAAGAAACCTGATATAATGGGGTGCCTGGGTGGCTCAGTCAGTGAAACATCTGCCTTCAGCTCAGGTTATAACTCCAGGGTCCTAGAATCGAGCCCCGCAACAGGCTCTCTGCTCAGCGGGAGAGTCTGCTCCCTCTCACTCTCCCTCTGTTCTCTCTCTCTCTTTCTCAAATAAATAAATAAAATCTTTAAAAAAATTTTAAAAAGAAACCTGATCCAAGTACCCATTCACACACCCTTCTATCCAAATCCTTCTCACTCATATACAGCCATATTCTAACATCCCCCACACGCATGCACACACATGTATCCACAATAGGCAAAGCCCCAGATAGAAATACACAATCACAAAGACTCAAATGGCCTACATATGTAGGATCTTACTTTTGTTTTCTTGTTAACTCTATCCCATTCACATCAGTTCTCAGTTCATGTTCTCCTAACACTTGCATATAAATTTTTGTGTAAAAAAACTAGAAGAAGGGATGGACATTGAGTTCATAGGGTCCAGCTCCCTATCTGCAAACAGAGGTGTCTATTTGAAACATCTATCTAACTTCTACTTAATGATCCTTAAGGACACTTTAAAATTGCCCCCACTTGCTCATCTCCATATTTTATTTCCTCTTGGTCAATCAACAAATATTTATTGAACATCAACCATGCCCAAGCATTGTGCTAAGAAAGTTTGTGGTTAGGAACATAATAGCCCCTAAACCTGGTTGCCTGTAAAAATCACCCTGGGTTGGTGGGGTGTGTCTGGGAGGCTCAGTTAGCCATCAGACTCTTGATTTCAGCTCAGGTCATGATCTAAGGGTTGTGAGACTGAGCCCCACCACGGGCTCTGTTCTGGGCACAGAGCCTGCTTAAGATTCTTTCTCCCTCTGCGCCCCCCAAAAAAGCAAAATAAAACATCTGGGAACATTTAAAATTATAAATCCCTGGTCCCCACTCCAGACCTACTGAATCTGGATCCTTGTGGTTGGAGTCTGTAATGGGCTATATACTGTGTCCTCCCCCAATCCCATATGTTGAAGTCCTAAACCCCCAGTGCCTCAGAATGTGACCATATTTGGTGATGGGGGTCTTTGAAGAGGTAATTAAGCTCAAATGAGTTCATTAAGGTAAGCCCTAGTCCAGGATGACTGCTGTCCTTATAAGACAAGGAAATTTGGATACAGACAGACACAGAGGAAAGACCATGCAAAGACACAGGGAGAAGACGGCCATGTACAAGGCAAGGAGAGAGGCCTCACAATGCCTTGATCTCAGACTTCTAGATTCCGGAACTGTGAGAAAATACATTTCTGTCATTCTCTTCCATTTGCCAGCTGTGTAACCTTGGAAAATTAATTTCATTTCTCTCAGAGCTATAAAAGAAGGCTACCTCATAGGCTTGCTATGAGGAATGAATGGCAAATGGCTGTTAAGACCCAGCACAGTAGCTCACAAGTAGTCAAGGCTCATTCATGCTAACTATTGTTTTAATATTACAAGGTGGTTGGTCTAGAGCAAGGATTCTTAAAAATTCAGAGGATAAATAAACTTCAGTGGAAAATGTTACATCTCCATTTTCTGCAACCTCTAACTGAAATTCAGATTTCCTTCAGTTACAAATGCAGAGAACAGACCACGGTAGTATTAGCAGCACCTGTGACTGTCGCTGGTGGCAATCACAGTTTTAGGTCACGTTACTGTTATTACAGGTGTCCTTAAATACTTTTTACACTCATTATTACTTTGAAGTTACCATGGTTATCATAGCTGCGTCTAGATCTTGGCATTTACTACATGAATAACAAGCATTTATGTAACTATATCACAACTTCCTATTTTTGATCTTTGGATAATGGCATAACAATGTAAGATTTTATTTATTTATTTATTTATTTGAGAGAGAGAGAGAGAGAGCGCGCTAGCAGAGTAAGGGGTAAAGGGAGAAGCAGACTCCCCGCTGAGCAGGGAGTCCAATGTGATGCGGGGCTGGATCCCAGAACTCTGGGATCATGGCTTGAGCCAGTGGTAGATGCTTCACGAGTGAGCCACCCAGGCGCCCTGGATAATGGCATAACGATGTAATTGATTTCCTTTGTAATCCTACACATTCTATTTTACATATCTAAAGACACTGTTCTAAGAAGGGGTCCACAGGCTTCACTGTACTATCAAAGGGGTCCTTGGCACAAATACGTTTAAGAACCCCTGATTCAGGTTTTAAAACCCATGCTGGCTACAACAATCTACAAATCTGTAATGAACAACTGTGAACAGTTTCAGGAAGGATAATCTGCTTTCTCCAGCAAAGAAAGGTGAACAAAATAATTTTGAGGGTAGGGAAACAGGATTGCCTGAAAATCAGTTTGTGTGCCTTCACTTGAGCCTAGCTAGACTGCAAATGCCTAGATATGCTGGAAAAACCTCTCTGTGCCTCAGTTTCCCGGTCTCTTACATGAGAATGATGGTAGTATCTAATTTGCTTTTTTCGGTCCAATCTCCTTAAAAACAACTGTTATATTTTGTAAATGTTTGATAAACTCATCATTACAAAGTCACCAAATTATTAAAGGCACAAGCTTCCAAGTCAGAAAGCTGTGGTGGGTTCAAATTCAAATGACTAGCTTATGACGTATGTGACCTGAAAGCTTTTTTAACTTCCCCAAGCCCATTTCATCACTGGAATTTAGTACCTGCTTCACAGCGTTGTCATGAGGCTTAAATGAGATATTATATGTAAAATGTCTGGCCTGGGATGCCTGGGTGGTTCAGTGCATTGAGCTTCTGCCTTTGGCTCAGGTTATGATCTTGGGATCATGAGAAGGAGCCCCACATTGTGTGCACTCTCTCTCTCTCTCTCTGATAAATAAACAATCTTTTTTTAAAAATAGAAAAAGCTTTAAAAAACAAAAAAATAAAGTGCCTGGCACATAGCAGGGGCTCAATAAATTATATGCATCCTTTTTAAAAAAGATTTTTTATTTATCTGAGAGAGAGAGAGTGCAAGCCAGGGAGGAGCAGATGAGGAGAAGCAGCAGAGGGGGTAAGGAAAGAGAAAGAATCTCAAGTGGACTCTGCTAAGCATGGAACCCGCCCCAGGAGGGCAGGAGGGGCTCCTTCTCATGACCCTGAGATCATGACCTGAGCTAAAACCAAGAATCAGACAATTAACCCTTAACTGACTGAGCCACCCAGGTGCCCCCTATCCTTTTTCTTAAAAGTTGCCAAATGCATGGACAAACTGGTGAAGTGAGAGGATCCCCCTCATGTTTCCCACAAGCCCCTCGAAGACCTAGTCCCTCCTCTTTTTCCAGCCTTGCTTCTCACTATTCCATCTCTCATCTTGTTCTCTTAGAACACCAACTTGCTTTGTAATGACTCTGCCCCCCAGCATATCTGATGCCCTCACCTGCCCCCACCCCCCACCCCCATCTCTCACCCTGCCCCCCACCCCTGCCTCTGTTCTCTGCTCTCTCCACCTGGATTGCCCCTCCCTCCTTCCAGAACTGACACCTTCTCCAGGCTCCCATGGCACTTGTTTCCACCACACACCAGGCAACCATCATCATGGCCCATTTGTACTGTTTTTGTCTGTTGATGTATCTGTTTTGCCAGCAAGGCCATGAGTTCTTTGAGGGCCTGGGCTATGTCTTACTTACCTCTGAATCTCCACTAACACTGTACCTGGCATGGGTCAAGTGCAGAGCAAGTGGCCCTTAAATGACCCCATCTGAGAAGGAGATGCCCCTTGTCTTCCCTTTCTGCTCCACCCAGAAATCCACCACCAGCTCCCTATAGAAGTGCCCCCCCAACCTCTGGTAGCTGGGTTCATGCAAGAACATTTTGCTGCTCTGAATATCTCCACTGAACACAGTGTCTGTGAGCAAAGTGTCACAGACAGGAGCCGGGGCAGGGGGGCTGCCCAGTCAGCCTTCCTCTGGAGGTATACTATGTGTCACTACAAGCTGGACTTGCATGCAAACACACCGTAGCTTTCTGACCCTCTCTCTGAACTCTCCAGATCTTTCTGTATCTAAGTTATATTTGCTCTTGATCAGCCTGGATATAGAATGCAAAGCTGCACTGAATTATTAACAACACTGCTCGAGAGCAAGGTCTACAACAAGGGAAATGTCAAGGGGACATAATCTTGAGTTTAATGGTGCCAAATGCCAAGAAGGAAATACTTCCACCAGGACTTCGTCCCAAGGTTATGCACAAAGATAAGAGGACTCAGGCAAGTAGAGAAGCAAAAGTCACCAGCAGTTCTCAAAACACAACTTAAGCAAGCATTTATGGAGCTAATATATTTTGTTATAATGTTTAACATAAAATAATTATAAACAAGAGGGAAAATCATAAACACTGTAATTAAAAAACAATTCAGTAGGCTATAAGTCTGCACAATGCCTGTGAAATTTCATATTCTACTACCTCCTCTGGCTTTTACCCAAGAACATTAAAAAAACAAAAGAGAGAGAAGAAGAAAAGGGGGGGGGGGTTAACGCATCTAAGGGACTGGCTTTGGTCTCATAATCAGTCTCATAAAGGACTGGCTTTTGGGAGACCAAACTGAATCCTCAGCAGGCTGTGAGAGCACAGGGACCATGCTCTCAGTTCTGCGGGTCTGGTCAGTGACCTCCAAAAGCCTCTTTCATCTCTGATCCTGGGATCTTGTTGGGAGCAAGGGATACAGCTTGTTTCTGGTTTTCTGGCCCCTAAGGCAGAGAGAGCACTGCCCTCTCTCCTTCCCTCCCTCCCACCATTTCCGCAAGTTGTGGGGCCCCCATTCAAGAGCCACAGGGCCCTGGGAATGGGGAGTTCTTTGGCTGCCCTTTGCTCCTGATCACAGGGCTGCTGCTTGTGGCACCCAGAGGGAATTTCAAACGTAGGGAAAGCCCAATCTGCAGGGACTCGGGCAAATGAAGCTCCACCAGAAAGAGGGGGGCCCTGGCCCTGACTGGTATCCGGGTGTTCAGGTCCGTCACGGGGGCCCCTTTTCACGTAAAATCTGCCTCCGTTTTCCTCCCGCTCTTGGAACCAATGCAGTGCGGATTCCACTAGGCGGCACCTCTGTGGTCTCCCGGGAGTTTGAGCTCTGTGACCGAGGCAGGGAATGTTCCAGGTCTGAAACACAAGATGGCAGTATACGCTACCCTATTGCGAGGGCCACGAGCTTATGGGCGGGGGGGAGGGGGGAAGCGAGCCGGCGGGGGGTGGGAAGCGCTGACTGAAACTGAAATCCATTTGAGTTTTATGTGCAAACTGAATATCATAAATATTTGGATTTTTTTTTCTGGAGCCAATAATTATTGAATCCTCCACATTGCAGAGTAGTCCAATTCCCCAAGTCCTGAGCCACCCTGAAAGCCTGTACTTGCCCACCCAGCCCTTCCCCACTTCTCGAAAAGCCCAAGGGGTATGTGACCCAAGGAATCAGCCTGCCTCGCTCTCCACGGATTTGACCTTTCACCTTTCCTCAGCCCCAGAATCACCCTCTCCTCGGAGCCAAGAACCCCTCGGCTCGCAGTTTCACGCCACCCCGGTGCCCATGAGCATTTCCTCACCACAGCTCTCGAAAGGGTGAGGACAGAGACCAACTAAGGTGGCAGACAGGGATCGGAAAGGGGGGGGCAGCAAGCTTGGAAAAGTAGGGGAAGATATGTGAAGTGAGGAGAAAGGGACAGACCCGAGGAGAAAGCGTGGGTTGTTGAGGCGAGGGACACGCGGGGGGAAATCGAATGGGGAAAATGAAGGGGACAAAAAGAAAGAGACGGAGAAGACGGAGAATGGGGGGAGGGGAGAAGACGGGGAATGGGGGAGAAGACAGGGAATGGGGAAGAAGACGGTAATGGGGGAAGATGGGGAATGGGGGAGAAGGGGGGAGAACTGAGGAAATGCTGAGGAGAAAGAAAAAGAAATAAGGAAGGGGGGGCAAGAAAAAAAGGAAGAGGAGCGGAAACGGGTAAAGAAAGAAATACGGAGAAGAAAGAAAGGGAAAAGAGTGGAGAAGAAGCGCCCAGAGACGGAAGGGCAAACAGAGACGCGAGCCCAGGGAAGGAGAAGGGGCAAGGCAGCGAGAAGCCGCCCAGGGAGCCGGCATTCCCGGAAGCCCGGGCACAGATGGCCTCAGATGGGGTTCAGGGAAGAGAGGAGAGCGCGCGTGGGGGAAAGGGGAAGATCAGTGAGAAGAAGGGGCCAGAAACCGAGGCGAGTTTGAGCGTGCTTCAGTGAGTTTCGTTTAAGACATTTCCTTGGGCACCGCGTGAGCGTGCCGGGCGCTCTGTCTCCCCGCGGGGGCAGCCGTTCTCTCTCTGCAGACCCCCCGAAACAGGCTGGTGGCGGGGCGGAGGTTTAAGGCAGCGACGAGACGGGCTCGCGCGGGCGGCGTCTCTCCTGCAGGGGGACCCGTCCTCGGCGGGACGCCGAACATCTGCCCTCCGTGGAGCTCGAGACCCGGGTGGCGCGGCGTCCCCGGCCGACAGCGAGTAGATTTCTGACGGTGGATGCGCCCTGAGCGGCCAGTGAGCCGGAGCGGCGGCGGCGCCGGGCGCGCGGATGGGAGGAGAGCGGGGCTGGGTTCCTGGGAGCGCGGGCCAGGGTGCGAGCGGCCGTGTGGGTGCGAGAGCGCGAGGGTGCGGGCGGCGGAGGAGGGGAGGGGGGCGGGAGCTTGGGGGGCAGGACCCTGGCAGCCGCCAGGGAAGCGGCGAGGAGCGCTCACCGCCGGCCCCCCTGGGGTAATTTACATGCTGTCACAGCCCCGTGCTGACTCCTGGGCGTGCAGCTCGCTCACTCGCACACTGGCTCCCTCGCTCCCTCGCTCTCCGCTCCTGCCACCGCTCAGCCGGCACAGCCCAGGGGAACCCGAGAGCGGGAGAGCCAGCGAGCCCGGGAGGGAGGGAGCAAAGGAGGGAAGGAACGAGGGCGCGCCCCGGCTCTCCCTCTGCCCTGCTGCCCGCCCTTCCTGCTGCCACAGGTCCGCCGAGCTCCGCTCACACTTGGGAAACTTAGGACTGCGCTAGAGCCGCGTGTGGCACCTGGGTGGGGGGCGGGCAGCCCCAGCCTCTAAAGGAGGGGGAGAAGGAGGAAGAGAGGAGGAAGTGAGCCCGAAGGATCCGCTCAGAGCTGTTTGTCCAGCTGTTTCTATTCGCACCCAGGGCAGCACAGCCAGGAGGGGGCCGAGCCGAGGGTGGCTGGCTTTAGGGGCTAATTTCCAACTCCTCTCACAGCTTGTGTTTTCCAGACACCCTGGAGTCCCCTCAGGCTAGCCCGGCGGGCGCGCACCTGCCAGCCGACCCTGACCTCCAGGGCCAAGCGGCCCCCGAGCCTGAGAAGATGGCCCAGCCCAAGACCGACTGCCGCTCACCTGTCGGTCTCGACTGCTGCAACTGCTGCCTGGACCTGGCCCATCGGAGCGGGCTCCAGCGCGACAGCAGCGGAGAGAACAACAACCCGGGCAGCCCTACCGTGAGCAACTTTCGGCAGCTGCAGGAGAAGCTAATCTTCGAGAACCTCAACACCGACAAGCTCAACAGCATAATGCGGCAGGATTCGCTAGAGCCCGTGCTGCGGGACCCCTGCTACCTGATCAACGAGGGCATCTGCAACCGCAACATCGACCAGACCATGCTCTCCATCCTGCTCTTCTTCCACAGGTGGGTGCCTGGGCAGACGGGTGGGCACGCGGTCCAGGCTGGCGCCGGTCTTTGCTGGACCCTCACCTCTGACGGAAGGGGCGACGGAGTTGTTCACGCGGTGGGGTGGAGGGAGCCCTGGGGAGGCGGGGCTCCTGGTGGCCGAGACCTGACTCGGACCCTTATGCTCCCTGGAGGCGGGCAGGGCAGAGGGGAGGCCTGGCAGGTGGGAGACTTATTTTGAAGGGAATTTGAGACTTGCCTAGGGAAATGCTGGAGTCCAGGAGGTGGGCAGAGCCCTAGATCGGTTTGGGGGTAGCCGGCGGCACCCCCTCCTGAAATGCGCACGTTTCCACCGCCGTTTTGGAGATTCTGCCACGGGATGCTCCTGGGATCCGAGTTCCACCTTTCTCAGAAGCCCATTTCTAAATATGCAAACTCGGGTTGCAATTGCAAGAGCTTTTAAATTACTGAGTGGCCCTGACTGACAGCGAGGGCAAGCAAAATGTCAGGACAAATTAAGCTGCTGCTGGCGTGGGGGAAGGGTGAAGAATAAGAAAAATTAGACATGTGTAAGAATTTTTTGAGTCTCTGGATGGTATTTTTTGAGACTCCATGGGTCACGGCCTTCGATTTCCAGTGATGGCTAAAAGCAGCCCCTGAGAGAGCATCCTGGGATGGGTGGGTGGATGAACTCCTCAGGCCTGTGTTGGAGTGCAGGTCAGACTTTCTAGAAATCCTGCTGAAGGGCAAGGAAGGGAGGGAGAGGGGAAAAACACGATGGGAAGACCCAAGGTGGCTGCTGTCCTCCAGTCCAAGACATTCTGGTAAGAGCCAGTCTTGGTAGCAGAGAGAAAACTGAGGTAGTTTTGAGGCAGGGGAGGCAGGAAACCCAGCCCTGGGTTTGGTGTCTTAGAACCATCAGGACAGGACACTGGGTGCACACATGTGCACGTCTGTGCTTGTGTGTGTGTGTGTGTGTGTGTGTGTGTGTGTGTGTGTAAGCATGCATGTATGGGGTGGATCTTATTCTCTCTCAACAACAAAGGTTATGTAAGAGGAGAAACCCGTTGTGGGAGACCAGGGTTGTGGTACAAGTTAGGGCTCTACCTCCATGTGTGAACCTGAGCAAGTTCCCTCATCTTTCTGGTCTTTTAAGACTCCTAGTTCTGAGGGGCGCCTGGGTGGCTCAGTGGGTTAAAGCCTCTGCCTTCAGCTCAGGTCATGATCTCAGGGTCTGGGGATTGAGCCCCACATGGGGCTCTCTGCTCAGCAGGGAGCCTGCTTCCCTTCCTCTCTCTCTGCCTTCCTCTCTGCCTACCTGTGATCTCTGTCTGTCAAATGAATAGATAAAATCTTAAAAAAAAAAAAACAGACTCCTAGTTCTGAGATTCCAGGTCTGGAGGGGGGCAGGTGGTGTGTTGAACCAAGGTAATAGGAAATTTTCAGCACCCACAGACTATTGAATCATTGGGTGGCTTTGTGAAGCCCACATGGGAAATTTTCAAAGTGATCCCATTGGCAGGAACTGCCCTCACTTGGTACTAAGACTAGGTTTGCCTCTGCAGCCCCACAAGCATGGCTGCGGACTTCTTTGGCACTATCATAACAAGTTGTATTTCTCAGGCATTTTCCAGGCCATCAAAGCCCTTTCTCATTTATTGTTTCACACGAGGCAGCAATTGTCTCAAAGAAACCAGGCCGCATACGGAACAGGTTTCTAGGGAATCTTCGTTTCTGGTGAATACTACAAGGGTATTCACACCACAGACACCCGCAGCCCCTGCCCAGCTAAAGCCCTAACAGGCTCCTAATAATCCTGCTCCACACCACAGGAGAGTGGTGGTGGGGGAGGAGTGGCAAAAACACCAGGAAAGAGCGTCTGTAGCATTTGTACTCTTTCTGGAGGGAGAGAAACTGCCCGAAATGGCCTTGCTGAAGTGTAAGAGGGGACACTTCCTTGGCTCTGGTTCCTAGGTTCAAGACCTAGGAGGGTAGGACCTAGGTGAGTGAGGTATGAGGCTAAGAGCCTAAGATCAGTGTTGGTTTGTGCCACACCTAGAGATGCTTTCTGGTTATCTGGGTTTCTTGAATGGAAAAACCTCCTTCGATAGCTACTCCCATGGACACCTGCCTCTTGACGCTTGTTTCTTGGCAAAGCCTGGAAATACTGTGGGTTGGGGTTGGGGGCACTGAGGGTATTGATCAAGGGAGCAGGGTGAATGGTTGAAAACATGTACCTGAGTCCTGCGCCTTCGGGAATCAGAGCAATTCGGTGTCCCAAACAGTTGGGCAGCAAACCAGTAAGCCCTCAGGCTTCCGTGAGGCAGGGGAATGACAGGGTCCTGTGGTAACAGCCGTAGAGTTCTAGAAGGATGAAGCATTGTCTCAGTTTCCTTGACCTTTCTGGGACCTTAGAGATTGGACATTCTGAATGTGGTTTAGGTTTTACCCAGAATGACATCCTCCTTGGCAAAGTAGGAGACCATTATTGCTGGTCATGGGACTTCTCTGGTCTCTGAGCTGGACAGCCTTCTCCAAAGTGAAAATTTCCTCTTTCTTACTTCATTTATTCCCTGGGCATCTGTCTTCAAAACTCAGCCATCCCTTTTACTTCGGTTCCATTTAATGATTTGATATTTCAAATTCCCGCCGGGGTATTCTTTTCCTTTAATTTGTCGACTTTGAAGGCTGCCTCTTCTAGAAAAGCAACTCACCCGCCTCTCCTCCTGGAGCCCACTCACTTATTGCCAGGGCTCCTGTATTCCAGGGAGGAAGGGCAGGGCGGGGCACATTCTTCATTTCTATCTGGTTTGTCTACTTTGACCTGCCCCTGGCTCCTGGCTTAGTTCTTGGAATCCTTGGAACATAAGAGTGTAAGCAATCTGAGGGTAGGACTGTGTTTTACACTCACTTGGTTCTCCCTCAGCTTCGTGTTAGACAGCTGGTACTCAGTAACTGGTTGTTTTTTTTTTTTTTAACCAGATGACTGCTTAATTATTGGTGTGGTCCTCTGTAAAGATTTTACAACATTAAACTAGCCTTGGAAAATCCTTATTAATATTTAAGTGTGATCTCTGTTGTTTGAACCACATGCATTTACTCCTAGCCTTGTAGAAGTCCCGATGGATGGTGCCGTGTATGTACTTGCGGATCAGTGGTAATGGGCATGCAGCTTGTTCGTATATAAGGGTGCCTCTAAAATACTGGGTGAGAGGAAGATGTGTTTTCTTTTTTAAAAGATTGTATTTATTTGAGATTGAGAGAGAGACAGCACAAACAGGGAGGAGGAGCAGAGAGAGAAGCAGACTCCCCACTGAGCAGGGAGCCCACAGGGGCCTGGATCTCAGGACCCTGAGATCATGACCTAAGCTGAAGGCAGATGCGTAACTAACTGAGCCACCCAGGCGCCCCAGGGGAAGATGTGTTTTAAATACCATCCCTTAGGGCTCAGGTCATGATCTCAGGGTCCTGGGATGGAGCCCCAGGTCCTCAGGGTTCCCTGTTCATCAGGGAGCCTGCTTCTCCCTCTCCTTCTGCTCCTCCTCCCCGACTCATGTGCAAAGGCATGCGTGCATGGTGCATGCTCTTTTTCTTTCTCTCTCTCTCTCTCTCAAATACATAAATAAAATCTTTAAACTAAATAAATAAATACCATCCCTTTGATCTCATGTTAGGTAACTAACAACAATAATAGATTAATAGCTAACATTTACTGAGTGTTTAAAACATGTACTAAGCCTCCTGTCTGCATAATCTCACTGACACTAATCCAAAGGAAGGGGTCCTGTTGTCACCCTTCTTTATTTTATTTTATTTTTTTAAGATTTTATTTATTTATTTGATAGAGATTATAAGTAGACAGAGAGGCAGGCAGAGAGAGGAAGGGAAGCAGGCTCCCCGCCAAGCAGAGAGCCCCATGCGGGGCTCGGTCTCAGGACCCTGGGATCATGACCCAAGCTGAAGGCAGAGGCTTTAACCCACTGAACCACCCAGGCGCCCCGCTTCTTTATTTTATAATGAAGGAAACTGAGGCTTGGGAAAATTTAGTAACTTGCCTGATACCTCCCAACAAAGCGCAAAGCCAAAACTTCACCTAAGATCAATCAGACACTAAAGAATTGTCTGTGAAGAAAGAGTTGTTAAGCTGAGGTAAATATTAGCCCAGAAACTAATCAAGTGGTTAAAATGTCCTTACTAGGTAGGGTGACCAACCCTCCAGTCTGGGGAAACAAGGCTTCCAATGTTCAAACCAGGACAGTCCCAGGGAAACTGGGATGGTTGGTCACCCTTCTATTGAGGGACTCTGCCTTATCATTTGAATATGCTTCTAAAACTGGAAAGCTTAGGAGGCAGATAGAATATACTGGGAAAACAGCTAACATCTCCAATTTAAACGTAGCACCTGGCTGGCTCAGCCAGTAGAACATGCAACGCTTGAGCTCAGGGTCGTGAGTTCAAGCCCCACTTTGGGCCTGGAGCCTACATTAAAAAATTATAAAATAAAATATGGGGCACCCAAGCAGCTCAGTCGGTAAGCGTCCAACTCTTGATTTCAGCTCAGGTCCTGATCTCAGGGTCCTGAGATGGGAGTTTCATGTTGGGATCCAAGCTGGGTATATTGAGCCTGATTGAGATTCTCTCTCTCTCTCCCTCCACCCCTCCCTGTGCCCGTGCTCTCCCCCGCGATAAATAAATAAATCTTTTAAAAAATTAAAATAAAATAAATGTAGCCTATGAAAAAAACTTGCAAACTTGACATTTGAGGGACCTTAATTCTCTAATCAGTAAGGTGTAGCGAGCTGGAACAAGAGCCTTTGCCATAGTCTATTATTGTCACTGATGTTGTAACCTCAAATTTATTACTTAGATTTTATCCAAAACGTCTCAGTCAGCTCTGTTCTGCCTGTGTCCCCCAAGCGCACCTGCCCAGTGTGGCCTGAGACACTCAGAATTGGAATTTGCTTCCGGCTCTAAGAGCCCTCGTTGTCCACCTTTAAGTTTCTAGCTGGCAACAACGGGTTCCTACACGTAGATGCTCAGAAAATAACAGTAGCAGAGTCGTTGCCTGATTGGCTAAGATGGTTAAGTGTCTGTCTTTGGCTCAGGTCATGATCTCCAGGTCCTGGCATCGAGCCCCACATTGGGTTCCCAGCTCAGCGGAGAGTCTGCTTCTCGCTCTGCCTCTCCCCCTGCTTGTGTTCTCTGTCTCTCTCTCTCTTAAATTAATAAATAAAATCTTGAAAAGAAAAAAGAAAGAAAATAGGGCACCTGGGTGGCTTAGTCGTTAAGCGTCTGCCTCCAGCTCAGGTCATAACCCCAGGGTCCTGGGATCCAGCCCCGCATCGAGCTCCCTGCTTGGTGCGAACCCTGCTTCTCCCTCTCCCACTTCCCCTGCTTGTGTTCCCTCTCTCCCTGTGTCTCTCTCTGTCAAGTAAATAAATAAAATCTTTAAAAAAAATAATAGCATAAATGTCAAATTGCTTTGCCTGTGCTAATTCCTTTAACTTTCCCTATTAAGTTGATACATAGCAGCAAGGGGAAAGATAGAGATTCAGAGATCAGGTTTCCAAGAAAAAATTCACATACAAATTATTTGGGCTTCTGTAAGTGAATCTTCGAACTAATGGTTTTATAAGTGTATGTTCCTGGATTTGACCTCTGAGGGCGTAGCCACTTACATGGCATGACATGAAGCGCAAAACGACTCTCTTACCTGCCTGCTGTGGTGTCTAAATTCACACTCTAAGATCCACTCTGACATCTGTGTACCATCTAAAACCCCTCTTCCATGGCACCAGTGGTATGCAGACCACACCGTGAGAAACCCCGAATTTGAGATTGCAACGCTTTGTCAACTAATTTGCCAGTTGATTTTAAGGATGGAGGGATTTTTCATTTTTGTTTTGTTTTTTTCTGTAGTGAGGTTTTGGGTTTCTGTGCAGCTAAGCCTGTCATTCTTTGCCTTTGTGATTTTTTCGCTTTTGGTATCAAGCTTTGAAAGTCCTTCCCTCACCCAAGGTAATTTAAAATAACTATTTCCTGAGTACCTAGTGGTCTGACAAAGAATAGGCACTCTTGGATTAAGGCACATTCCTTGCTAACAACACAAATGCATCTGCAAACTTAACAGTCATGGGTTGGATGTTTCATGAGAATCTCAACATGTAAGAAGTTGTCTTTCTCTTGAGGCTCAGATGTGAATTCCATGTGCGAAGAGGCTTTCGCTGGTGTATGTATATGATATACATACATCATATGTACATATGATAAATATGTGTTTTATGTATGTATATGAAGTATATAAGTAATACGTACACATTAGCTGTAAAATGTATATAACATAAAATTTGCCATTCTAACCACTTTGAAGTAGCTAGTTCAGCAGTATCAGGGATCTTTGTGAGCCTATACGACCATCACCACCATCTGTCATCACCCCAACAGAAACCCTGCACCTGTTAAACACTGACTCCTCGTCCTCCCCTCCCCCTCAGCCCCTGGTCACCTCTCTTCTACTTCCTATCTCTCTGAATTTGCCAGCTCTAGGGATTTTATGTAAGTGGAACCATACATTATGTGTCCTTTTGGGTCTGGCCTCTTTGACTGAGCATTAGGTTTTCAAGGTTCACTCATGCTGTGGCATGCGACAGTATTTCATTCTTTCTTAATGACCGAATAGTATTCTGTTGTGTGGATCAACACGTCTTCTTGAGCCACTCATCTGTCCATCGACACATGGGTCACCCTCCACCAATTGGCCGTGATGGAAAATGCTGCCATGCACGCTAGCATATAGGCATCTTTTTGAGCCCCTGGATCTTTGGGCAGAATACCCTCTCCCCGGGTCAGCTGCTAGGGCTGGTGAATCCACTGAAAAGAAAGCTAAAAGGTTTAATGAAGTGATGGAAATGGAAGTTTTATAGGGAAATGATGGGCTTTTGGGATGCTCATGAAGCAGGGGCTGGCAAAGGTTTTAGGGTGCTCCTTTCATGAGTGGCCAGGGACCACCATACCTTTTGGCCACATGTGACATCATTACTTGTCATTGACTACTTTGTGTGGATTTATTTCTCTGACCTCCTGCCAAGGAGGCCACTCACTGGGAGTAGGATTCTGTGGGAGTGACACATGGGAAACCCAAGTTTGGAGGAGAGGTAGAGAGGCAAGGCTGGTGGCCATGGAAGGCCCATTGCAGCATGGGGACTGGAGAGGTATAATTGGAGGGTTTGTGTTCTTAACGAAAAATGGTGGGGGGGGCACCTGAGGGGCTCAGTCATTAAGCATCTGCCTTCAGCTCAGGTCATGATCTCAGGGTCCTGGGATCGAGCCCCGCCACAGGCTCCCTGCTCAGTAGGGAGTCTGCTTCTCTTTCTCTCTCTGCCCAGTCCCCTTTGCTTGTGTGCTCTCTCTCTCTCTCTCTCTCTCTCTCTGATAAATAAATAAATAAATAAATAAATAAATAAATAAGATTTTTTTTTAAAAAGTGGTAAGAACAGAACATGAATTTCACCCACTGCTCCAATTTGCCAGGAATGGACCCATGGGAGCCCACACCTCAGAAAAGAACTCTTTCCAGGGTGACCTTATTTTCCCTCCCTGCCTGAAGAGAAGGTTAACACTCCTGCTCGTGTCTGCACTTCCAGATAAACTAACAAGCTGTCAATTCCAGGTAGAGTGTTCGCTCCTTTCCAGGACAGGTCCTAAAGACCAGGGAGTCTGGGTAAATGGAGACAGATGCTTTTGGCCAAGGCTGCCAGGGTCTCCTGTCCTCTGAGTGATGGAGCCCAGCACAGCACTCACCCCCACCCTGTGGGCCACTGGAGGGGAGTGAGGCCAGCCCTGTCCGTCTGCACCTGGTGGTGGCCGTTGGCTGTGTTTGCTCATCGCGATGCTGTTCCTACCTGAACTTTCTCCTCTTATGTAAGGCATCCCTCAAGATAACTATAAAGCCATAATCTGCCATGGCTGGCTGGGTTTACACAATAAATTGGTTGGTGTCATGCAATTGCCTCTCGAGCCCTGGAGAAGCCAAACATGCTGAGTGGGACTGAAGCTTGGGCCCGTTTAGTGGAGCACTCTGTGTGCTCTGTGCACTCAAGGGAAGGCATTCCAAGACCACAGGGGTCAAAAAGACGAAATTTCCCTTTTAGATGAAGACAGCAATAATGGCCCAGGACATGCTGTGCTGTTCCAATGCCTGCAATAATGGGACAAGGGTGAGGGCTTCGTTGTAAGACCGCAGCTTTGGCAGGGCAGACCTTCCATAGAACCCTGTGGGCTAATGGAAGCCACATGAGGTCCAGAAGGCTAGATCCCAGCCTCAAAGCAGGTTTCGTGAGGAGTCGTGGCAGGGGCTCAGGGCAGCCACTGTCTACCATGCCGACATTCAGCTGGGTAAAGGAATTGGACTGGGAATAAGACAGGAGTCTGGGAGAGTAGAAAGCAAGCTTTCCCAAATGCTAAAGGAGGCAGGAGGGAATCTTATCAATGAGCAAGGCAAATTCACTTGTACCTTCTAGCAGGCGATCCCTGCCCCAAAGTGGCTGTTGCCCATTTGGAGACAGTGTAGGTAGGGTGAGATCCCAGCCAGCACAGGAAACCAAATGGGAAGCTTCCTGTGGCGCAGACACTAGCCTGAGGAGAAACAAGAGCTGGAAGGAGGCTTGGTCAGTGATGCCCCAGGCACACTGTCAGCCTTCCTCTCCTGGGAGCCACTTTCCTCAAATAGGCCCATCCTGAAATCAGGGCCCTGCCTGTGGACAGAGCCCCACAGGGACCTTCCCATCCTTCCTCAAAGGAAGAATTTACTCACAAAATAGCCTTAGGTATTCGACCCACTTCCTCTTGTCTTCTCTTCAGGCAAGACGGAGGGCAGCTGCTCACAGCCTAGGGGTCTGGCTGGGATTCCCGTCAGAGCAGTCTAGGCCATCGGTTGGCTACTCCTGCTATCCCTGAGGAAGAAGGGAAGTGGTTCCAGGGGCTCCTTCCTGGCTTACCCACCAGCCCCCCTCCTGCCCTCCCTCACCTTGCTTAGCCTCACTCCCAGACTAGGCTGGGCCTAGGCCAGCCTGAGGGCCCTGACTCATTATCGAGCATGGTGCCTTATGTAACCGACCCAGGTTACTGAGGCCTCAAACTTCTGCTTGCTCAGTGGCAGGCTTCCCTGGGGCCAGGCATTCAGAAACCCGCTGGGGGGGGGGGTCTACAGAGCTCATCCCATTTCCAAAGGAAAAGCCTGCTCTTGCTATCGCGTCAGGCAAGCAGTGGGCTCAGAGGCAAGTACCAGGTTGCAGAGGTGATTACCCACCCACCTCCCCTTGCCGAGTGCCCACACTGAGTAGCACATGTAAGCAGGCAGGTGAGCTGCTGTGGGCTTAATGTGATTTGGGGCATTTGGTGGGGGTGGGGGTTGGGGGGGACAGGGAGGGCGACTTCTTCTATCACCCGATCCTACACTGCTAAAGAGACAGCCTGGTGCTTCTGGAGGGACCCCAGGAAAGGTCTTGGAAGCCCCTCTTCCTTTTCTATCTGTGTGTTAGTTCGGGGACTGCGTGGGACCCCAGGCAGAAAGGTTTACTACAGGCCTGAGGAGCCTTTTAAAAGAAGGCCAATTCCCAGTCCATTCTCCATGAAGTTCCCAGGCTGGCCGGAACAATAACTCTTAGCTTTCCTCCTGGCTTATTCAGAAAATTACACTACCTGGCTTGGTGCAGCTGAGCCCCCAGCAAAGTCAGGCTCTCTGGATTCTCTGAAATAGTGCTCTAATTAAAGTTCATCTGACTACCTACAACACAGAACAGGCCAACCAATCTAATATTCCCTTGGCTCCAAGTTTGTGACTAAACCAAGAGTTTCTCTTCTTCTCTTCCCTTGTCTTTGCCTGAGCCCATCCCAGTGGGCTGCCAGTGGGTAAATGGCCCACAGGCTGAGTGTAGTTGGGGACACTGCTTTCTGGTTAGAGAAAAAGAGGAAGAAACGGGGAAATAAAGTAAAAAGAAAAGTGGTATGGAAATTACCAGCAGACATGGTCATACCCAAAGCTCAGACTCAGGAATCCTCAGATAGGCTCAAGACCATCATTTCAGGGCTCAGGAGAGCTGGGCCCTGGAAGTCCCCCAGATCTCAGCCAGAATCCAGTCAATATTGGGGAGTCTGAGGTGGAGGTGCATAATTTCCCTTTCTTGAGACCCCCTCATGGGCTTTGAGCCCCTCGCTTCTCCCTAACCCCCTTCCCTCCAGTTCAGAGTCCATTGCTGTAAAAAGAAGAAGAAGAATCAGAAGAAGGAGAAGAAGAAGAAGAAGAAAGGAAGGAAGACTAAGAGAAAGTCTGCTCTGTCTGAAGGCAACATACTCTGTCTGACCGGGTGCACAGAGAAATGAATGATGGCAGCCCCTCATTTGGCCTTGGACCAAGTGACCAAACGCTTCAGTCATTCACTGACTAAGGGCCCACTGTTGATCAAGCCCCCACTGTGGATTTATTGAGTGCCTACCCTGATTAGCACTGAAGAAGACAGGCAAGGTGGCAGAGGCCGGGATGGGGCCTGGGGAACTAAGGGTGTAGCTGCAGGGATGGAGAAGCTGTCATGAAGGCCAGCCGAGAACAAAGCAGTTCCACTAAGGCAACTGTAGGCCCAGTAGGGACTCCTGCTACTTGCAGGAAAGGCCTCGGGCTTGCTGCACTCTGGGTCTCTAGGTCTGGAGCTTGGGCGGTGCCAAAGCAAACTAGGAAGGGAGAGTCTCTCCATGGCTGTGGCTTCCAGCCGGGCCGGGCAGTAAGAATGGGTTGGCTTTGGCATGGTGGGAAGCAGCTGTAGGGCTCTCTGATTGGGACAGGGGAGGGGATCCTTACCAGTCGAGAAGGGATCATGGGTAGGAAGGGGCTGGCCTAGAGTGGGGACAGCAGCCAAGAACACTTTCTATTCTTCCTGGACTGAAACCTGGAGTCACCAAGCTTCAGGAACTAGAGGAGGGCCTCTGCCCTCCTCTCATTGCTCCTCTTAGACTCTGGGCGAGCTGGCCCCTAGCCCTCTCCTTGGAGACCTGGGCTAGCCAAGGTAGATGAAGGCTTTTGAGGCCTGAGAGTAGGAAGGCAACTCTCTTTTCTGCCTGGAGAAAGCTCATGGGAACCAAGGGGGTTGAGCTTGGGAGGGCAGTCGAGGGTGGGAACCAGAGGAGCCTTGGGGGGCGGGTGGCTTTGTAAAAGCCCCAAAGCACCCCTGCCTTTGATCTCCTCCAGGCCCCTGGTGGAGGGTCACAGAACCAGGGACAAGTCAGGGTGCTGCCATGAGAACATATACACAATTGGCCCAATTGTTTTTGGACAAAAGTTGCTGGCAGCCTGCAGAAGGCCATTTTAGCTTTGTTTGCACCTTGCTCAAATCCTTCTTTCCCACGTGCCCTACTAGCGGAGGCCCCAGAGTAAGGGGAAGAAAGGAGGGAAGCCTCCAGCTGATAGGAGAGGGAGCTGGGGTAGCAAAAGGAGCCAGCTTCAAGTTACCTGGGGAAGGAAGTCACCTGACCATAGCAGTACTCCCCCCTTGCTTTCTGGGACCCTCTCCCCCAGCTAGTGTGCTGGGCACTCACACTCGTACCCTTTCCCACCAGTGCTCTGGAGAATTCACATTTACACTCATGAACAGATTCAGTCAAAAAAACCTATTTCTGGCACATCTTCACTATGCCAGGCTCAGTGTTAGGCACTGGGAATAGAATGGGAAAATCACAAGAGCCATGGTCCCAGCCATCATGGAATAATCAGCAACGTGGGAGAGATAGACAGGCATTAACCAATCAGTCAGACTAATGAATGTATAATTACAAACTGAGTTAAGTGCCACGAGGGAGAAGGAGTAAGCTCCCGTCAGAGAGTTTAACGAAGAATCAGACAAGGTGACCTGAGGAAGTGATATTTGAGCTAAAGAAATGCATCTCTAATACTGAAATCATCAGCCCTGGTCTCATTCTAATCAGCAGACCCAGGCCAAAGGAGACATTTTGAGGCGGAGCACTTGCTAAGGAGCCCCTGGAGTTGTACCATTAGGTAGCTCGTCACACCCTTGGAAATATCTCTAGGCTGTGAGTGGCTGTCAGATCCAAAAGAGGAGGACTGACAAGAGGAAGAGATGAGTTTGAAGCCCACAGGGCGACTAGTACTTAATGTCATCCTTTGCTAAAAATAGTCCATGACAGTATGGAAATGTGTAAGGGCTGGTCCTGGGGACCGGTGATAAAGAGGGTATAGCCTGTGGGGAGGAAAATTTGGTTTTGTCAATTATTTACTGTAAAGAAAAAAGAAAGGGGAGGGTCGTTTGGGTTTTCCTTTCTCTTTGTGGGCCTCCTTCTGAGTTATGAATGCTTCTCATTGTACAGAAGCAGGGACATGGAGCTTCAGGCTGAACTCCTTTCTGGAGCCGGAGGTGTAAATTTTCTGGGCTGCAAATGTCAGATATTCATCCAGGCTGAAAAACAACCCGAATGCAGAAGGAAAGAGAGGTTACACCTCAGAAAGGGGCAAAGAAGATGATCGAGGGGCTCCAAGGAGCTTTCATTTGAGAGCAGCTAGTCCCCACCATAATGGCAAGGCAGGTGACAGCTGAGAGCTAGGCATGATCCAAGGGATTCTAATTGTGAAGGGTCCAGATAAGGCCAGTGAGACTAACTTAGCCAGCAGGAGATAAACCTGGGGCTTCAGGGGATTGTGGGGCCAGGCTAAAGGAACGAAGGTGATTGATCTAAGAGGAGTTTAAGGGTGGAGTGGAGGATGATGAAGAGAGAGAAGAGAGGTTGATCTTCAAACATAAGAAAAGTCACAACTCAGAGATGGTGACTCGCTGCTTCCAAACCACATCAGGAACAGAACAAGAGGAAACAGGCCTCTACTGTAGCATGAAGAACTGAGATTAGATAATAGGAAGAACTTCCTGACAATAAGCTTTCAGAGAAGCTAAAGGAAAGTACCGTGGCATGTTCTAATACTGTGCAAACATGGGGAAGGTGGTGACCATAGAAATAAAGAACTGGGTGAAGGTGTAAGAGGGCCGGTTATAAAGACCAGGGACAGGAGGGGACAGACAGGCAAAGGAGGCAGAAACAGGTGTGCTCCTGAGTCAGAATGAAGTGAATGTGCAGTATATGGAAGTGTTTTCATGAAAATAGTTTCATAATAAAAATGTCTGTGAAATTTCCACTGAAGGTCAGTCATTAGAGCTAGCATGTACTCTTCTGGGCCTGAAGGTGGGGGTGGACTCAAGAGCTGTTAGGGTACCTTCCCACATCCTGCACTTCTCAAATTAGCCTCAATGGGACACCCATCTTCCACAAGCTAACAATTTGGGGGAGTACTCCTGTGTTAGGGGCATCGGAGGAAGACTGCCCACCCCAGCGACTTGTGGTAGAAGAGGATTGCTCCTTCCATACACCCAAGGAAGATTAGACATAAGGGATCCAGCAGCAACCAACAAACCAGCAGGATCCCTGCAGCAGGAAACTTACATTCTAGTGGCAGAGACAGACATTAAATAATAATTACATAAATAACTGTACCATTATAATTGATTGTAATGAAGGAAAGGTGCAAAAAGCCATGAGAACACAAGCTAAGGGGGATCCCCCTAGGATTAGGAGATCTGCAAAAAGAAGTCACCTTGTTAAAACCGTGGGCACTGCATGTACCCCTCGGTGAGCCATTTTTACCCCAAGTCAGTAGCGATGAAAGGCAGAATGGCCCCACTGACTAAGATGCCCTAAGATATGGATCGTGGAGTTCCTCATGTAGAAGTAAACCCCCAAAGACATTCTCTCATTGCCGAGATCAAGCAGCCTTGATTTAGGTAGAGTGATTCTCTAAGAGCCATAATAGTCTATCAGCTGAAAATCAGGATCAGGAAGGCTTTGAAGAGCTCACCTGCCAGATGAACAGGATGAAGGTCGGTGAAGAGAATAAAGAACTAATGCACTGAAAATGGTACTTGAAATTGGCCCCCAGAAATACCAGGTCAAAATGTTGTGTCCTTACTCTCCTATTCAAATGCAGGAGACTTTGCTAGTCTATTCTAGCATTCTGCTGGGAGGTGTTGCAGGGCGGGGGGGGGGGGGGGGGGGGGGGCATTGAGTGTCCAGGAGCAAGAAGCAGAGAAAGACATTAGCCCCTGTGTGCTCATGAAGCACAGGGGCTTCCCATCTAATAAGCCACCATTGACAGACTTTGACTTTTACAAGTGACTTCCCTGGACCTCAGTTTTCTCATCTAAAGAATGGGGCTAGGGGCGCCTGGGTGGCTCAGTGGGTTAAGCCTCTGCCTTCGGCTCAGGTCATGATCTCAGAGTCCTGGGATCAAGCCCTGCATCGGGCTCTCTGCTCAGCGGGGAGCCTGCTCCCTCCTCTCTCTCTGCTTGTCTCTCTGCCTGCTTGTGATCTCTGCCTGTCAAAGAAATAAAATCTTAAGAAAAAAAAAAAAAAGAATGGGGTGAGTGTGACTGGAAAGGTCAAGTGAGAGGATGCTCCCAGGAAGCTTTCAGTAAAGGGAAGCCAGCCTTCATTACCTTAGGCAAGTCTTATATAGAACCAGAACACCTTTTCTGCCTTGCCTTGCCTACCCCTCTCACCAGTCCCCTCATGGACCCCTCCCTTTGCTCCATTAGTCCCACACCCTCTCCTGCCCAGAGCTGGCTAACACTAGCAACCCAATCTGACAGGCTGTCTCCCAGTCAGGGCTTGTTCTCTGAACCTTCTTCATTCACACTCAGGTATAAAAGACTGAGAAGGCTTTTGGCTTTCCTCCTTCGGAGGGAGGGGAAGGTGTGAGTGGGCAGGGCAAGCTGCCGGGAGGTTTGAAATTTGTACCAGAGATCAAAGCCTCCGGAAGCATGAGGGTACTCTATGGGCATTGCTAGCAAATGAAGAAGGATTTCAGAAGGCAGTGAAGCTAGGGACTGCCTTTTCAACACCCCAAGCCTCCCTCTTCCCAGGGCCAGGGCCAGCACCTTCTGCTTCACCACACATCTTAGACAGAGACCTGGAGGCTCAGAAGAAGCCGGGATTTCACAGCCCATAGGTCCTATCCCTTCCCATTACAGGTGAGGAAACTGAGGCCCAGGAGAGGCTGTGTACCTGCCCCCAAACAAACAGCCAATTAGTGACCCGCTGAACAGAGAAACCATGTCTCCTGATTCTCTGACCCAATGGTCTTCTGACTTCTCGTCTCTAGACGCCTGTGCACATCCCATCCCAGTAGGTACACAATATCTTCATGCCAGGAGACCAGCTTTGGGTCCATCTGATGCCAAAAATGGTGGTTTTTTATTTGATTTTATTTAACAGAATTGACCAGTGGTTTGGGTGTTATGGAGGCCCAGCCCTGGAATCCTGCTTCTGCTCAGGCTGGGGCTGCATGCCACAGCCACAGTCATGCAAGGGGGACAGAAAGGCCTGCTGTTCGGCTTGGAAAAGAAATCAGTTGCTGAAACATTGGTCTTTTTGAAAGTTCCAACCACAGGGGCTGGCTGGCAGAGCCGCCGTCTGGGCTCCCCCCCCCCCCCCGGATCCGGCCCTCCCCTTCAGTCTGGGAGTTAGTTTAGGAAGCTGGCCCAGCCCCTGCAGAAGATCCGGAGGGCAGCGCTCACCGCAGGAGCTCCAGCCTTCCCTCAGAGCCTTGGAGCCCCCAAGGCACTCAGGGCCAGGAACTTCCCCCTGCCTCCACAACCCAGCTAGCCCTGGCTGGCCCTGAGGCTCACAGAGCACTTTTCTCTTGAGCCTGAGGGAGAGTTTCCAGTTGCTCCTGCCCCTAGCCCTGCAGCTACAGAGATAGCAATAGAGAGAGATACGGAGGGAAAGGCGGGGAAGGGGAGAGAGAAGAACCAACTCCAGTCAGGCAACTGAGGCTTTCCGCTGAGATGAAGGGGGAAAGGCTAGAGGAGCCCCAGCTCGTGGAGGAGCCCCAGCTTGGGGAGGACCCTGAACTCGTGGACGAGGCACAGTTCCTGGAGGAGCTACAGCTCGAGGTGGTGGAAAGTGGGTCAGACTTCGATCCAGAAGATCTGGGTTCCAGTCCTGACTTTGCCACTAATCTGATGCTTGAGCTTGAGTAAGTAACTCCCTGCCCTTCTGTGGGCTGCTTTCCCTAATGAAAGGGGGGAGGGGAGAGCCAAGCCAGTCTCTAGACCTTCTCCCAACTGAATATTCAGAAAGAATGCCTCGAAAATCCTGATGTGTGTGGATGGGATGCACAGACACTTCGGATAAGTCCCTGGACTCCTGAAGGTTAGAATGCTGGGGTCAGGAAAAAGGAGTTCACATGAGTGAGAAAAGGGAAGGAGAAAGTGGTAAATGTGTAAAGAGTCATGAGCTCAAGAGGGGGTCCAGACTGAATAGAAGATTGGGGTTGATTTTCAAAACTCAAAGGATGATGGGCTCGGAATGAGCTCCTAAGGAGAACTAGGATTTTGGGGGTGTGGTCAATGCCTGGTTGCTAATGAGCCTCTCTGCTAAATGTCTCCAGGGGCCCCTTAAGCCCCAAAACTCAGGTACTCAACCCACAATGTGTTTCTTGTGTTCTCCATGTGTCTTTGTGGAAATTCTCAGTTGAGTTAGGAGTATTTTCAGGTCTTGGGTGTTCACATCCAGATCTAAAAGAGAACCTAAGAAGAGAGACTAGACTGAACTGACCCCTTGCCTTAGAAACCTGCTTTCTTGGTAAATCCCTCACTTTCACCAGATCCCCTGCTGCAGGGCCCTTTGAGAATTTGACAGTCACTGTATATAGCTACTCTCTCCCCACTGATGCACAGATGAGCTACCAGCAACCCATCTGCTAGATGAGTGTTGGTGTTCGGTACATTGCTCTGTATTCAGATTCCTTTAGAGTCGCTCACCCCTCCCATATGGAGACTCTGTCTGGAGAGTCTGTAAGCCAGGGTGGGTGACACTGCACTAACCAGAGAGCTCCCTGTGGGGCCCGGCATGAGAGCACAGGGCTCCCTAGATGGCAGGTCATCTCCAACATCCTCTACCAACTGTGTCCCATCAGCACGTCCACTGCCCGCCAGGAAGGCTGCAATACGGACAGTGAGTAGAAGAGGAACACCCCCCACCACCAACACCTGTCCAGACACCTGCTCACTGCCCTAGCACCCCCATCCACGCTACCACACGCTCTGCTCTCACACAACTAGCCCTCGTCCTTCTTAGCTCAGTACCTTCAACAATTATTTCTTGCCACTCGGTTAATCAATCATAGATTCCTAAGGTTGGAAGGGATCTTGGAATTCCTGAAGGAAACAGTGCTGCACTATTTAGAGCTCTATGGTCTTCCTTGGTGCCTTAGGGGCTGCCCCAAGGGGAGAAGGAAGAAAGGGAAGAGAGAGTTGAGGGGAAGGGAGGAGAGGCCAGGTGGACGGTGAATTTGAAGGAGGGAAGGAGAGGAGGAGAGTTCAGAGGACCAAAAGAAAGAGGGCAGATTGTGCCACCGCCTGACCAAATAGAGGTTAATACGTCTAAACAAACGAGGTCACAAATAAGTATCTTACGGTGTCCTTCAAAGCTGTAGGGTTTGGGTCCTCATCTGGCTTGCTTTTCCTCACCACAGGGTTTTCAAGCTGGGCTCCCCTAGAAGGCGCCACTCAGGGGTGGTGGAAGTTAGGAGGCCCTGAGTGCCTCCCCCACCACTACCCTCCACAGGCAGCCCAGGGGGCGGAGCTTCCAGCCTGGGGGCTGTGGTGCTATTCTAAGGATTTTGTATCCAGAGACCCTGCGGGCCAGGTTAGATTGGGAATGGGAGTGGCAGGGGTTGGGGGATGATTATCTGTTTTATCTGTTTAACAACAACAACAGAAATTGTAAGTCACTGAAGGACCTGAGCGCTCCTGGCTGAAACAGGAATGTCTTATGAAGCATCCCGGCGGGAGGGTGGGTACCCTTCCCAGGGCTGGGAAGTCTCTCAGCCCTGATTGTGAGAAAGTGCTCAGGTTGAGTTAATAGCATCTGCATCTCTCTTTCTGGCCAGCAGAAAGCTTTGGCCCCTCCTCTCCTGTTCCTGCTGCGGGCCTGCTTTGTCTCCCGAGGACCACCAGAGGAGCAGACTCTGGAGAGGGCGGGCCTCTGGCTTCCCAGGGAAGACGGTATTCCCAGCTCCGGGCACCACCTGCTCCCCGGGTGGCCAGCCCCAGCTGCAGGTCGCCTGGACCTGTGTGAGCGCCTGGCCTGACAGGCGGGCTACTGATGTGGGCTTGGGACACTCTCGCTGATGCAGCCCTTGGGGCCAAGGCTGAAGAAGTCCAGTCCAGAGAGGACACTGTCCGAGCTAAGTGAGGTCTAGCGGGGAATTCTCAGCAGGGGAAGTGCGGGGGGACACTTGACTGAGAATAAGGGCCCTGTGTTCTGGTGCAAACTCCAGCCTGGGCTGCGGCTGGCACCTGAAAGGAGAAAAATAAGAAGGGCCCGGGCCCTCTCCCTGAGAGGAAGGCACGAGGGAGGCGGGCGCAGGAATGGTATCCCAGGCCAGGGGGGCATTCTCCTGCGCCACTGGCTGTACATTGGAGGAGGATATAAAGCCTCACTTGTTGGTGGCAGGGACCATCTGCGCACACTATAGAGAGAGTACTGTTCCCCCAGGCATGGTAAACATATGCTGGAGCGTGCAAGATGATTTTAGGGGCTATGTGGACTAACTTTGTTTTTCTCTTTTTTTACGGCTATTTATTTATTTGACAGGTAGTAGGAGGGAGAGTGTGTCTAACGCGTACAACCTGTGATTTCAAAAATATTCCTAAGGTGGGGGCATTTTTAAGAAGTGAATCTGCTTTTTAAGTTATTTTTGTCTTGTTTTGTTTAAAGATTCATGTATTTGAGAGAAAAAGAGAGAGAGCACGGTAGGGAGAGACAGAGGGAGAGGGAGAGAGAGAGCATCCCAAGGGGACTCCGTGCTGAGGGCTGGACCCAAGGTGGGGCTCCATCTCACAAGCCTGAATTGAGGTCATGACCTGAGCCAAAACCGGGAGTCCTTTGCTTAGCTGACTGCACCATCCAGGTGCCCCTAAGGATAATACTGGTGGTACTCAGATGTGGCTAATGTCTTGACAGTGGTAAGTGAATCGCTGCATTTGGGGCCCCACTACCATACTACGTTAGCAGAGGCGGGTGAGAGGTGCCAGAGGATAGTAGGGGCCATCCAGTGTGGTTTGAGATCATCTCGTCCATGTACACCTAGCTCAAAGGCCTCCTCTGACAGCCCTAGTCCCAAGTGTAAGAACACCCTGCTATTTTTATAGCCCTGGTGTCCTGCTCTGCCCCATGACACTCAACACTCCAGATTACCGGCAGGCCTTCCCCTTGTTCTGGGGCAGTGTCTCTACCACACTCCAGAACACAAAGAAGGCGATGGTCGGCGTGGGGTGGGGGGGCAGAAAGCTTTGGAAAAGTTGGTGGGGCTGTCCTCACCAGCTTCCACTGATTTCTTCTCAGCATTGTTCATGCGCAGACTCAACCCAGATGTAAGGAGGTATTTCCAGGAAGCAGGTCAAAGAGGTTACGATCTTTCTCTGAATTCACAAAGCCACAGTAGCACAGGAAGTATGTGACTGTGGCAATTTACATGGACTGGAGCCGATTTCCGGACAGATTTGGACAAGATTTAGTGGGAAATTTGTAGAAAATCAAACTGGAGAAGAGGGTTCCCATTTCTGCTGGGAGTCTGTGATGAGCTCTGTCCATGTAAATAAGTTTGGTCTACTTCCTCCTTGGGTTGCCCTGGGATGGGGAATGTGATTACTAGCCCTGCTTCCTCCCAGGACTCACCTTGCAGATTATGGGGATGAACCCCGGGAAGGAAGCAGAAAGGGGATAAAGTTATGGGTCTGGTCTCCTTCCTTCCAGCTGGGTTGCATCCTTGCCTTGCATCTCTTTCCTATGTTGTCTGGTCCCTGGACCCGTCTTTAGCAAAAGGTCCAGGCAGAGACAGTTGAGCAGCAAACCCCTCGTAAAAAGGGAATATCACAATATCCTTTGGTGGTACATTCCAGTGTTTCACAACCTTTGCTCTCTGAGATCTTTCCTCTTAGATTCTGTCCTTCAGCTTTCTTATACACCACTTAATATGCTTAAGTGGTAGTTATTACATCCCTTGTCAGCCCCCTTTGCCAGATTAGCTGTATCTATTTAAGTACACACACACACACACACACACACACACACACACACACACACACTTTGATCCAGCTTGTACTTCTCCATCCTCTAAACACTGTCCAAATTCTCCACCTGAGATTTCATTCTGTCCTCTGTAACAGCTGAGAATGTAGGAGGCACACCTTTGCCTTTAGCCAACTACCCGCCCCCTATCTCTCCTCTGACCACTGACACACATTTAGAAGATGACAAGGTAGGAAAGAAGCAAAATTAACTGGACCTGGGAGGGCCCAGCCGCCTGCCCTAACCCCCTGAGCTAGCTGTCCAACAGGAGATGGGGAGCAGTGTAGAGTTTCGTTAGTGGCCGATGGCCATGGAATAGAGAAGGAAGATGACCTCATAGTTCCTACATGTTTCTTTCCTATTTAGAGCATCCAGGATCATGCTTGTTCCTTAATGCTACTAAATTGTGTGCTAATGATTCATTGCAGCCTCCACCTTTAGCCGCCCTACCCATATAGCTCCATTCTTTTACCTGGGTAGAGTCACATTTTGATTATTCATATATTCATTATCCACTTTGTGGAATATCCATGGCAGTCACTGAATCTCACATTGCCCCCCGGTCCCCTCCCTGAATTCTAGCCAGTCTCTGCATACTGAGGCATGCCGTGTCACTTTGACACCAGTCTAAGTTGAGCATAAATAAAGAAGGCCCTCACGAAAATAAGTTACCCACTCATATGTGGATTCCATGTGAATGTCATGTGACTGGGGTAACTAACATGGAATGTGGCAATGGATAATCCAAAATAAAAGGTAATCTGGTAAAAAAAAATCACATATATCTTGCTTTGAAATCGCACTATAGGTCTCTCTCTTTTTTTTTTTTTTTAGTAGTTCTGCCTTCCTCATTATTTGGGCTGCTATGAAAATGAACTTGCATCTCTGGAGTCTACAGAACCAGGAGGAGAAAGTGGGTGTAGGGGGAAGCTAAGCCGAGACCAGGTATTGCCATGGACATTTTGCAAAGTGGAAGAAAGTCCCCAGAAATATTTGGGAGTTGGCTTCCAGTCAGACAGCAGTCTTCTGTGTGTCTTTGGAATGTGTCATATGGTTGTTTATGCCGTCAATTTGTCCAGGAAGTTCCAAGGGGCCTGTCCACTGGTACCTGGTTTGAGCTGGGGAGATACGGGGCCAGGTTGCTGATGGGAAATCATAGCCCCCTTGTCCCCTCTCCACCATAGCCCGATGGCTGTATCACTGTGCCTGGTTTGGTTGTCTGACCCCTGCAAGTCTGAAGGAGGTGGTGCAATTCATCTGAGGAAAATCACGTCTGAGACAGGAAGGGGCACGGCAGCCTCTTCAGCAAAGGATTTATGTATCTGTCACAGGAGGGAAGTGTGAGCTGAGAAATGACTCCCAGAAGTGCTAGAATTGGAAGAGGCAGCGCTGCTACCTTTCCCAGTCTGTAGTGCATTCATTCGGAATCTCTGCCGCCTCAGGAGGCCGGCATCCCTGCCCTTCCTCCCTCCCGCCAGTCCAGGCTTCCCTTTCTTGTTGCTCTCTGGCTCAGCACACACTTAAAAAAACAGAGCAGAGCTAGCCAGGTGCGCCCTGCCAGGGGCTGAGCTGGAGGTGAAGGACAGAGAGCAGAGGCTGGTGCTCTTTTTGGCGTGGCAGTGACAGGCCAAGACCCTGAACCAGCCCCAGCAGCGTGCAGTGGCTGCCATGTGGCGGTGGCCGGTCCTGTGACAATGTGGGTGGATGGGGTTCCTCCAGTCCCTGCAGCCCACAGAGGCCCAGGGGTGGGGGTGCAGGGACGAGGGGGACTCACTCCATCAGGCTAGAGTGAGATTTAATTCTTGCTGTCTTTGTGAATTGATTTTTGCATTTTTGCCTGCCCTGCATATCTTGGCTCTGGGCCCCTGTTAAGGCCAGGACTGCATCTTTGCTCCTCATCCCGTCCCCTGATTCGAGGCTGCCACACCTGCTCCCTTGGCAACCTCATTAGGCTCCTGTGGTGTCTCTGGGGAACCTAAGCTGGGCACCGGTGCTCCATCTTGAGGGCTCTAGTTGTCCAGATGGCTTCTAATCTCTCCAATGCAAGGGGACACCAGCACATTCCAGCCCAGCTGTCTTTGGGAGCACCCACTCCGCTCAGGTCTGTGCCTGACACTAGTGGAGATAGACCCCGGGCCTCATGGTGCTTCGTGCATTCCTTCCTTATTCTTTGTCTCTGAGGCCAGGGGCTTGGCCAAGAGAGCACGTATGCCCCACCACCACCACCCGGCCATGGCAAAGAACCAGTGATGTTTTCATGCTCCTTAGGAAGCAAGGGGTGCATCATGCCAGACTTTGAAGTCCAGTAGGGACAGCAAATGGCACCCCAGCTCCAGACCTCACCAGCGCCTGGTCCCTGCATTTAGGGGTCAGAGATGAGTGTGAATTCTGGGGAAATGCCTCAGTCTGGAGAGGAGATGATGTCTCCTTTGTTGTAAGCCTAGCTGCCAAAACCTGAAACATTTTCAGCCGGGGTAGAGGAAGCAGGCCCATCTTCTGAGAAAATGGGGAACTGGGTAGGATTTGTCTTTGACACTCTCTTTTCTTCCCCAGTCTCCCTTCTAGCACAGGCTCCCTCGAACTACCCTCAGCTGCTCAGGGCTCTCAACTACATCTTCCAGAACTTTCCTGACCTCCTGACCTCTGAGCCATCCATCCCCCTCGGGGAGACCTGTTTTCTGCCACAGCTAATGGGAATCAATGAATCCAGCTAAGGTATAAACAGCTGGCAATAGCTTTCTCCTCCCAAGTCACAATTCTGTGTAAACCTGGGCCTTCCAAAGGAGTAAGCAAAGTGAGAACTGCAGGCTCAACTGTGGGCTGGTGGAGCTGACCTTTCTGGGCAAGATTGTTCTGACCTTTAACCCCTCAGATCATACTAAGCAGGCAGCCACCCTCTCCACCCATGTGTCAGGCCATCTCTGGGGACAAGGCTGCCTTTCACAGAAGTAACTGGGAGAGTTCTGGCTATGTCTCCCCCCCACCCCCCAGAGAAGCCCACACACAAGGGGCTGGGTATCAGGGTGAAGGCTCCGGCTTAGCCTGAAGATGGCGGGGAGGGGGGGGTTGCTGAATTGGGCCTACTAGGCCCCTGTGCCCTCCCCACACCCAGCCAGGAACAGGCTTTTGAAAGGTGCAGGGAAGAAACTGGAAAACCCGCCCGCATGTGTACCTGACTCAGTTGACTTTTTAAACATCTGAGAGAGCAGGAGTGAGGCAATTCCTTGTTATAGCAAAACCATTCTTGCTTGAAGGGAGGAGCTCGAACCGCTTACAGAGCAAGGGTTACAGTCCTTCAGAGGGGTCTGTTGCAAAGCTATTTTTGGCTCACTTGCTCTTCTTTCCTCCTGGAATTCTGTTCCTCTCCACGCCCCTCAGGAGCCCCGCTCTCCACCTCCTTCCCCGTGTCTGTGCTCACACAGGCTTATGCAGGGGAAGTAACCCCTCGCCAAGTGATTCTCTCATCCAACACATTTTCTGAGCTGGTCCCACTGCTCCCTTCCAGAAGAGCAGGGACAAAGACTGTCTGGACTGATGTAACGACCTCTTCCCCTCCGCCCAAGCACACCGGAATTCCAAATGTTCTCGTTTCCTTCAAGCACAAATGGCTTTTGCTGCTGATCCTCTGCTCTGGGTTACCCATTTCCTGCTCAGCCCTGGCACATCGAACGTGTCTCTGTAGCAGCTACCTCAGGGTAATTTGAGAAGGAGCTCTAGGCCACCACATGTGGAAAAGGAATCAGGGGAAGACACATGTGGAATAAGAATCTCCTAGAGGAGGCGTGCCTGGGTGGCTCAGTGGGTTAAAGCCTCTGCCTTCGGCTCAGGTCCTGGGATCGAGCCCCGCATTGGGCTCTGCTCCACGAGGAGCCTGCTTCCTCCTCTCTCTCCCTGCCTCTCTGTCTACTTGTGATCTCTGTCTGTCAAATAAATAAATAAAATCTTAAAAAAAAAAAAAGAATGTCCTAGAGGAAAGATGCTGGGCTTTTGCAAAGGGCCTGAATAATATAGAAATAGCAGCACTGGATGTTTCTAGGATGCCAGTGTCATTTACTCTCAGGTGATATCATTATTATTATTATTACTATATCCTCCCCCATTGCAGGACTTTAATGAAATCCCTGACACTGTTCCATCTGCCTCCGGGTCAGCAACCACCCATGGCCTGCCTGTGTGGAAATCCTGGGCACACTTACCCCCACCCCTATCCAGCCTGGATCCTTCACCTTGTTCCTGCGGTATCTGATTGGTTTCTGCCTTGTCAGTCAGCTGTGCCCTGTTGTGGAGCCTGTTTGGGTGGGGAGGGTGGGAAAATGGAGCAAGTACTCCAGAAGGGAACTGTTCTCTATTTTCCTGCCCCCCCCCCCGACTCCCCAGCTCCCTCTCCTTGTTCTCCGCTTCTGGGCTCCAGTCCTGATCAGGGCCAAGACCCCCTACCTGGATTGCTGGGTCAGTCCTGAGTTGTTCTCACCAGCACTTCCCACACTCCTCCTCTGCTCCCATCCTGGCTGGCTCCTGATCCCACCTCAAGATGCCTGACCTGTTCCTTCCAGCCTTTTCCTCCACCCCATGCCAGGGACTCTCGCTCGTTCATGGTGAGGCCACAGGTTAGAAGGAGCCACTTCAGTGGACTCACCCTGGGGAGCAGCTCCTTTCCCCTCAAAGCTAAATGGGAGTGCAGGAACACTGTTCACCTTCATTTCGCCTGGGCCTTTGTTTTACCCGTTTCTAGATCCACATTTTTTCCTAGGCCCTGTCCACACTGATTGCCAAAGCTCCAGCCCCATTCTAGGGTACACTGAGAACACAGGCCTGGGGCCCTAGACAAGGCTGCTGAGTAGACAAAAAGCATTGCACCCAACTCTGTCTGCCTTTCTCTAGCATTCTCTAACCCCCCCTTCTCTGTGCTCTATACCCCTATCCCTCCAGTGCCTGGGCAGTAACTGTCCTCTGGATGCTCTGAGCACTGGGGGCCAGGCATGAGCTCCTGCTCTACACTTTAAGTTTTCCAGTGTGTTCCTTAGGAGCCCTAGGGACCCATCAGGGTGACCTTAAGTGCCAGCAGAGGGTCCAGCCAGTGGGGCTCCATGCCCCTCACCCCAACGTCAACCACTCAATACGTCAGCAGCTCTGCTTTCTTTGTTTTCATAAACTCGGCTTTTTTTTTTTTTTTTCATAAACTGGGCTTTCCCTTCAGACTCTGAAGGACAGGGTCTACTTTAAATTCTTTTTAGATTTTGAGGCACTCTTGGCCTTTCTCTTCTCCATTCCCAAATTAACATACTCCTGCTTTGTCCTTTTTCCTCTGGTCTTCAGCTCTGCTAGGGGAAAGTGGGGGGTAACACCTGTCATAACGCCATCCCTTGCTGATGTGTTGGCTGGCCACCGGCTGGCTGGCAGTGCCAGCCTTCACCCAGCGAAGACGGTAAAGAGAGCGGGTAAGTTGGCATGCCGCTCCTTGCATCCCTTGGTTGCCTCCCCACCCATCATTAATAGTAATCCCTCACATTTGCATAGCACCTGACAATTTCCAAAGCACTTTCACAGACTTTATCTTATTTGATCCTTTGGAAAGCCCACAGAAGCCTCCAGGGCAGGGGCTGTTACTTATATTTTTCGGACTTGGGAGACTCTGGAGACCATTTAATCATTGGCCTCTCTGAAGGGGTTGCTAAAGGGAACTAGTCGCCATGAGCGAAGGGTGGGTTAAAATGAAGGAGAGTTGGAACAGTGGGAGAGAGATGAGATAGAAGCAAATGGCAGAGCCCACACCACTGCCTCCAATCCAGCAGCGCTTTTTTGTGAACCTGTAGGAAGTACTGCTGTCTTCCCTTCTCTGTGATGGGCTCCTGAGCCAGGCCCCCTTCTCTGTGATGGGCTCCTGAGCCAGCCACTACCACTACAAACCTGACCTGATCACACAGCTGCTCTGAAGCTCTGGAAACAGAATGTTAAGTCCAAGAGCTAGAAATGTCAAAGACATCTAGTCCCACTCTCATTTTATAAGCAAGGAAGCAGAAGCCCAGCAACAGGAAAAGTGTTGCCCAAAGTCACGCAGAGGAGAGGAGGCAGAGCTAATTGACACCAAGATCTCCTGAATTGTGGTTCAGAGTGCTTTCTGAGTGCTTTCTACTATACCCCACTGCTGCCAGTGTGTGTGTGTGTGTGTGTGTGTGTGTGTGTGTGTGTGTGTGTGTGTGTAAATATGTATAGAGATGTGAAAGAAGACTGTGTGGGGTGCCTGAATGCCTGTCTGGTGAAATTCTGTGGCCCAGACTTTGTACCCATGTCAATGACTGAGGGTGAAAGCCATTTATGGGGGCTGGGGTATGATAGGGTGTGAGAAAGACAGGGTTTAGGGTTTCTCTCCCAAAGGGATTCACCCATATAAACTGCTCCAGGTAATTAAGATCCCAAAAGAATTGGCAGCTGCTTGCTGAACAAATTAGACTCTGCCTTTATGGGCATGTTCTGTGCTGGAGATCAGAGGGCCCTCCCTGATGTTTGGTTCATTAGTCATTGTTCCTTGTCAGAGCAAGCACTCAGAAAATTGGATGTCTGGCAACAGCCTGTATTCAGAAATTCAATAGCAGGAGCAGAGACAGCAAGAGCTGAGTGTCTGGGACAGTGCTCCATGCACAGTAGGTGCTTAGAAAATGCTTGTTAGCTAACTAATGAACTAAGTAAAGAAAGCCTTTCGTCCTTCATGCTGTTCAGAATGAAACAGTGTCAATAACAGATCTGATTGCTTTTTAGCTGAGCCACATTTGAACTTTTTAATGGGCAGGCTGGAAAGACTTAGATAAAAATTCACTGGACCCTAGATTTCTGATGCAGAAGGCCCTACCTAGGTCACAAATCCTAGCACTTGTATCTTAGGTCTAATAGACTCCAAGTCTTTGCCCATGACCTCCTTCTAGTCAAATCCAAAAGCCTTTTCCAAGTTCTAGTCTTCTGTGGCATGTTAGAACAGAGTGAGCCTGGCAGGGGACAAGATGAAGACCTGGGGCAAGTTGGCTTCAGAATGAACTTTTCCTTCTTTGCCATCTTGCCGCAGGCTGGCCTGCCAGGTGAATTTGGACAGACACTTTGGTATTGTTCTTAAATGTCAGGGAAAGATTTTGTTTTTGTTTTGTTTTGTTTTATATCTTCTACTGAATGTCCCTAGTTCAAAATACCCAAGATTCCTTGCAAAGGTCAGCTAGCATAGCAGGACTAAGAGAGTCTTAGAAGCTTTTGGCAGTCGCTAAAGGTTACCGCTGGTGTCTTGTCTATAGGCCAAGGCAGTGAACTCTGTGATTTCAAATGTCCTTGATGGACTTTTCCACCATACTAAGAGCCATTAGAATAAGTACTTTTCAAATTCACCTAGCTGTCCAGGGCCTCCTTCAGGTCCCCTCTACCAAGGAGAAAAGCACGAGGTTTTACTGAACACAGACTCCTTTGCCTTTGTTAGGAAGGAGGATGTGTGTGTGTGTGTATGTGTGTGTGTGTCTGTGTGTGTGTGTGTGTCTGTGTCTGTGTGTGTGTGTGTGTGTAACTGTGTACGTGTGTCAGGACAAGTGTGTGGAGGGGATTTGGGTAGTAACATGGATATGCATAAAAACAGGTTTCAGGGGCGCCTGGGTGGCTCAGTGGGTTAAGGCCTCTGCTGTCGGCTCAGGTCATGGTCTCAGGGTCCTGGGATTGAGCCCTGCATCAGGCTCTCTGCTCAGCGGGGAGCCTGCTTCCTCCTCTCTCCCTGCCTGCCTCTCTGACTACTTACAATTTTTGTCTATGAAATAAATAAATAAAATCTTAAAAAAAAACAGGTTTCAAATGTATGCGAAAAAGGTATGCAAAAATAGGTGATAAATATATGTGGGGGGGAGGGACACCTGTGTTTGTGAAGGGACAGCTGGAAGGATAGCATCTGGGAGGGTCGGTGTTCTTGTGTGTGTGGCGTATGTATATAACTTCATCTGAGTCTATTCCTGTGTATGGAACTTGAGAGTCATGGTGAGGAAGTGTATGGGAAAGAGGTGTGTGTGTCTGTGCGTGTCTGGCGAGGGTTTGTGAGGGTGTGTATGTCTAGACTGTCCTCAAGTCTTAGGCTTGCTTGGGAGAACCATCTCATCCTCTATTCCCTATTCTTCACCCCAGTCGTTCTTGAATTCTCTGCCTCTGTGTCCTCCTCCTTAGGGAGATAGTTTCCACCATGAATCCCTCCACCTCCTCTCTTCATGGTCTCTAGAACTGCCCCCCTTTCTGTCCCCTCTCCCTGGCCGCCTGCAGTTTCTACCAACAAAGTAGGGGTGACTCTGCAGTTGAGAAGGGCAGGGTATAATGACTGGGAAACAATCTCTGAGCCAATGAAATGTCTGCCTAAAGATTGTTCTTGGATCAATGGGAATCCTGTGGGTCACCCTTGGACAGATTAACATCATTAAGAAATGTAATATAGATATCCAATCCTAGAATTTGGTGAATTAATTAAAGCCTTGTTTTTAGTTCTGTTGAGAAGGAAAATCATTTATTATCTTTAGTTTGACCCTGTGCCTTCAAGAGAACTCTTATTCTGTGAAAATAAGGGCTGAGGTAGGCAATTCACACATACTTGTGAAATCTAAGCAGATTATCTCACCAGTGGCTATAACTGTAATAAACTAAAGTGACCTCAGTTTAAACAAATAGATGTTTGGAGCTGACGATTGAAGTGCAAACATCACCCTAATTAATGACTTGGTTAATAGTAAGTAGTTCACTCTTTAGAGATATTAGCTAAATTCTCAGTCTTAGCTGTAACAGAGGTCTCTGGACAACCTTTGTATTCTTCCTGTTAGAAAAGAGAGACTTCCTGGACACTTAGTCTAGGAGGCCACTTGCGAAATAGGAGAGAAGGAAAACCCAGAGACAGTTCTGATTGGGATGAGTATTTTAGAAAAACTATCCATAAATACACAGGGTTCCCATCCGTAGATGTATCCCCACCATCAAAAACCAGTCCCTTTATATCTTGTCCTAGGTAAACACATAAACAAAGTATACATGAATACCCATAAATGAGCAAACATGTTCTCTAATTTCAATAATTTCCTATCAGTAACTCACTCTGGATCCGATGTAGTCATGCGGCTAGATTCGGGGAGACTGCCACTTCTGAAGACGAACCTAGAAAGCAGCCTAACACCCTGTTGCCAAAGAGATGGATGAAACAGAGTAGAGGATGCTGGGAAGTAGAATGTCCAGCTTCTGGGCTTAATGGCCACTCGGGGCAAGGCACCCCACCCTTCTCCCAACTGCTTATGTATTATTTCATGAAGATGGCACGGGGAGGGGGTAGTTAAGTCAACTGACATGTTGGCTTTGGGTGGCCCTCCCTTCAAGAATAGCTCTTTCTTTGCTGCAACGGATACATCCAGCTGCAGATTTCCATCATCACTGAATACAGATGAATTCAGAAATTATACTGGCCTCCTCCATTGTTGCCACTGAGTTGAACAAGCACTATTGAGACGATCCTCTTGGCCACACCACTGTCCCAATTGCCACAGGGGGAGGAAGGAAGGCAGGAAAAAATCCCCCAAGATCTGCCTCTCACCCTTCAGGAGCTTTGGGTCAAGTAGGGAAGAGCAGAATATGTACAAAGAAATAAGTCAAGAACCATCCTAAAGATATATGTCCACAGATGCAAAAGAGCACATACCAAAATGTCTTATAAAACAATAGGCTCTATCCAACGGTAGGTGGAATGAAGTCGTGGCTGCAACCTTCTGGAATTTTGGAGCAGAACCTCATGAGCAAGAAGTCAAGAAGGACCTTGTTGTGTTGCTTGTACACCATGGCCCTCAGCAAGAAAAAGGGCAGTGGAAGTGGTTCGAGTAGCTTCTAAAGTGTGTGTTCAAGTATTGAAAGTAGCAGGCGTCATTGTCTTCCATGCTGAGCTCTTTGTTTTAATGGAATTGCTCCCAGATATCCAGGTCACCCTGTCTCAGAAAACAGCATGTGTTATTTCCACACTGGCCATAGTAGAGGGTTAGCAGCTTCTAGTACTGCAGGGCTGGCTATGTCAGAGAGGGTAGGGCTGGCTCCGCTTCCACCCCAGCCCATGGCCTGAGCACAGACCCAATCGATTTCATTTTGGCCTGAGCACACCATGGTCAGCCTTGTGGACTTTGACCTTTGCCTGTAGTTTGGCCCCAGAGCTTGCTCAAAGTTGAGACGGCTGTCCATGGTTTCCCTCTATCTAAAAGCTGTAGGTACCACTCACCCACTTCTGGGCTAGGAAGGAGCAGGTGGGCTTTGCATCCCCAAGGATTGGTAAAGGCCATATATCTGGGTCCCCCCCACTGCCACCAGTGGAAAATTTAGGGCTGGGCTTCCACCCCATTACAGACCTTGAAACCTCAGTATAAAAAATATTCTAGAAAGGGTAGGGATGTCTGGGTGGCTCAGTCGGTTAAGTGCCTGTCTTTGGCTCAGGTCATGATCCCAGGGTCCTGGGATCAAGTTCTGTGTCGGGTTCCCTGCTCAGTGGGAAGCCTGCTTCTCCTTCTGCCTGCCACTCCCCCTGCTTGTGCTCTCGCTCTCTCTCTGACAAATAAAATATTTAAAAAATATATTCTAGAAAGAGTAAAGGCAAGGAAGAGCAGGGGTTCCCCACCCATCTCAGGCTTGACATCGAACCCAGGTATGATGGCCACCTGGCCCAGCAGTGTCAGCAGGCATGACTCTTGACAGGTGAAAGGACCTAGAGTGCTCACAGTGCCACACCACACTCACGGCCACCCTCAACTCATTGGGCTACACTGTCTGCTTTGAGATGGTCTATAGCGTCTGGGTCCCAAAATCCCTGCTTGGGCCTCAGGTTGGTAGATCTTCTTTCAACTGTAGCCAGGACCCAGGAGTCTTTGGGATAGTGCCCTGACTTCCAGTGCCAGTTGTTCTGCCAATCAGCAGAACTCTCTGCCTCATTCTGGGCCTCAGTTTCCCCCTACGTAAGATGAAGTGGTTGGACTGTATGATTCCTAAAGTGCCTTCTGGCTCTGATGTCCTGTGAGTCTAAATGTCCTCCCTTTTTTCATGAGGTAAATGGTTTTTGTGGAGGGGGGTGAGGGACAAGGGACACTTGAGGACCTTTCAGTTTGGCAGCTGGTCCGAAGTTCCCAGGTTGCGTTTGTTTTCTTTCCTCCCATTGCAAAGAGCCAAGGGCTACTCAGTTTGGGCCACAGGCACGGTGGGGCAGCGGACAGTGGTCTGTGGTCACTCCGAGCTGCTTCGAGTGGGGTGGCCGCCTCCCCCTTGGGCTGCAGAGGAGGTTCTGTCACTCCCCCTGGGCTAGGCAGGGCCCCCTCCCATGGATGGCAGCCTTGCGACTGAGCCCTGAGAGGTTCCCTCAGAGACCCGGCCTCCTGTGCCTCCGTGGGGCTGGGTGGTGTGGAAGTGAGCTCGTGCTTGGGGCTCCCAAGGAGCGGGGCCTTCTGGGGACGACATGAAGAGCCCGTGCAGGCCCCTGGGCCAGATCAAGTTCCCCTCAGGAATCTGGGAACCCGGGGACTGGTGGAGGCCCTGTGGGGGCTGGTCACAGTGGGGACCTTTTGTCATTAGGCTCCTTTATACCCTGGCAGGGGCCTCTGTGACTCTCCACACTCTGGTTCCTCCAAGGAACCCTGGAGACCTTCAAGCCCGGCTCCTCACTCCACAAGGGAGGAAGGAGACAGGCTTCCACGAAACCACAAGACAAGGGACTGGAGGGAGGGTTTGTTGTGCTGCATGGTCATGTGACCCTGGGACTTCCCCTATTTCCCAGTCCTTTCCGGGGAGACCTCAGGGAGCTGGAACGAGCCTAGGCGGGAGAACAGTGATGATGTGTCACAGAGAAGGCAGTGTCGGCCACAACAAACACACACAGCCTCTCAGACAAACACAAACACACACGGTTTTTCCCTCCCTCCCTCTCTCTCTCTCTCTCTCTCTCTGTCACACACGCACACAGGCACATGCACACCGGGGCCTCACTGCACACCCATCTCAGGCCCTCAAGTGTGGCTCCATGGCACTGGCTTTCTGTGAAGACACACCGGTGGCCCAGCCCACATCACCTGTTGGTACAACTTCACTTTGCCTGGGTGTGGGGAGGGGTGAGGTTCCTTGGAAGGGCAGGGGCATTTTGCAGAGCTTTAAAAAAGGAAAGAAAGAAAGAAAACAAAGCCAGGCTGAAGTCCTCCCACAGGCAGGCTCGTGCTCCGGGTGTGCTTTTGCAGGCCAGAAACTACAGAACTGGGAGTACTGCCAAGTGCTTTATCAAAGGAAACAGCCCGCCCAACAGCTGGAGATGGGCTCCTGCCAGCTGTGTGTGTCTCTCCGTCGTCTCTCCTCCTTTTCTCTCCCTTTCTCCTGTCTCCATCCATCCATCTCCTGCAGCCTTGCACTTTGCGTCAGGAGAGCCCACAAATGGACTTCCTTGGACCACAGGGTACCCTTGATGCTGAGTAACTGAGCAGATTGCCGCCCCAGCTGGAGGGGGGAGGCTGTCCTTGCAGGGGGATGGGTTGCCCCGAAGCAGGTCTCCCGGCATTGGGCATGGGCCTGCTGGGTGACGGGCACGGCTGCTGCAGCTGGAGCCTTGGTGAGACAGAGTCAAGTAGTCCCTCTGTGGCTTCCTCTTTGCCCACGGTGGGAGGCGGGGGCCTGGCTGGGCTGTGTTGGCCGCAACAGGGTGTTTTCCAGCAACCTCAGCAACTTTGCCATCCATATTCATTAATTAGTTAATTACCTGGATTCATGTCTCTAAGCCTTGGGCTTCCCAGGGCAGGAGGAGACCATGCACGGGTTTGGGAGAGCTCCGAAGAAGGGTCCTTGCCCCTTCCTGATGGTGGGGGGTCTGCTGGCAGATGCTAGGGAGATCAAGCAAGGGTGAGGGTAACCTCCTGTGGTTTCACTCCTTCTCCCAGCCCTCACCCATTTCAGGCTTTCTGCTTTGCCAATTAAAGCGGCCCACACTGTCCTAAAAAGACTACTTTAAGCTGCCTTCGCAGAAGCACCCCGATGAAGAATGGTTCCAGTGGGGGCTGCCTCACTCTGACAGTGGAGCTGAAGGCAACAGCCCCATCCCCGGAGAGGCCCAGGGGCTTAGCTCTGTCCCCTGACTGTGCACAGCCTGCCCCCCTCACCTCAGTTGACCCCTTGGGGTGGCTCAAGACAAATCGAACATCTCCCCCCAGCCAGCCTGGCCACATATCCAGACTAGGGTCCCCACTGCGTTCATCTCTTTATTCCCAAAGCCTGCCACATGCTGGGGGCTTAAGTAATGTCTGGTGACCCAGCCTCTGGGGAAGCCATTTTAAAGCATGGGTCTTGGGGATGCCTGGGTGGCTCAGTCAGTGAAGCTTCTGCCTTCAGCTCAGGTCATGATCTCAGGGTCCTGGGATTGAGCCCCACGTCAGGCTCCCTGCTCAGTGGGGAGTCTGCTTCTCCTCCCTTTGCCCCTCCTCCTTTCTCATGCTCTTTCTCTTCTCTC
>ML101363.1:61247-72387 GCA_003697995.1 Taxidea taxus jeffersonii
GGTGGGCATTCCATGGCCCAGCCTCCCTCTTTCATACCATCTCCCCCATCATTGTGGTTCTTTTCCCAAGGCCAAGCTCTTGGATCTTCCCTCTGACCCTTCTCTTCTCTCCTTCACCGAGGCTTTTTGTACAAACAGACAAGTAGGCTTAGACACAAGGGCCCTGGAGTGTAGTGATTACAGGCTTTGATTTGAGTTCTCATGGAGCCACTCACTCCACCTGGTGGGACTTGGGGTAAGTCGTTTTGCCCTGCCTGAGCCTCAGACTCCCCCTCTGTATATGGAGAATGAGTCAAATACTATCAACCGTATAGAATTTGGGGAAGGTTAATTGAGACAGTGGTCATACTGTGTAGGAAGTGCTTTGAACTATGATTGGTGCAAAGTAGGCACTCAACGAATGTTCACAGCTGGTATTCATTACTGTTGCAGTGTGTGTGTGTGTGTGTATGTGTGTAAAGTGTCTGTCACACATAGCTAGACTGCTAGGGCTATCTACTTGCTAAACCATTGGCAAACCAGAGGCCCTGATGCTCAGAAGATCAGTTGGTTTGTCCAGCCCTGCCAACCACAAGTCTGGGTGGAAGTCAAGAGCCTGAGGCAGAGTTCAGCCCCTTATCTTTGATCCTGTCCCTCACAAGTAGGGCTTTCCCTCAGGCCATAGGCCACACTAGACTGGCTGCTCACCATGGATGGGGCCAAATTGTTCTGGAAAGTTCCACCTTCCCCACAACTTCTCTGGACTCTGGCTTCCTGGCTTCCTTCATTTGGGATCTTCTTTGTCTCACCTGCCTACCCCTCCCTGCACTCTTAACACACATGCCTTTGCTACATTTTCCCCAGCCTGGTATCAACCCTGAGGATATCTGAAAGGACCAAGCCAGGACTCGAAAGGACCATGCTTATCATGGCCTGTTGATGGCCCATCTCCCTGAGGGTATGAGTGTAGTGTGTGTGTGTGTGTGTGTGTGTGTGTGTAGAGTCTGCAGACTTGGGGTACCGGTTCCTCTGCATGATTAGACCTTGTGGCATCAGGATCTCTCCTTCCTAGTCCAAGTACGGACTGCCTGACCTTCCAGCAGCAGCCTTGGGCAGCTGGGCAGGCAGAAGGGTACTGATGCGGACATGCACACGATCTGTGATCTAGTCTTCACGAATGGGGGTTTGTGGGGCCTGGCCCCTCCAGTTCCTTCACAGGGGCACTTCCGATGGTTGGCACCAGCCGCACGTCAGCTGCAGGGAGCAAATGGAATGAGGGAAGAGATTCCAGGTCTTCTTTGGCTACGGCTGATTCCTTATTTCCTCTCCTTTCCCAGTTTGGGAGCATTTGTTGCTGTCTGAAGGGCCGGGCAGTGCCAAGACCACAATAAACAGCTTGTCCTGTACACACAAGCTCTTTGGACCCTGAAATGTCAGCTGGCCAACTGGCTCACAGCTCGACCCTGCTGCGTGCCATTTGCATCCGGTCCCTACAATGCCGCTCAGCACTGGTAAAACCATGTGTCATAGCAACAAGCCTGGGAGTGGGGGCCCCACGGTGACCTGGTCCTAGCTCCGGGATGCCAAAGTTAGGGTAGGGCTGCACTTAGGGTCCCCGATTTTTAAAAATGACTGGCTTAGGGACCCAGCTCTACAGATCTCAGACCAGCAAGGTGGCCTGTCCTCCCCTCCCTACCAGGCCTGGCCTCAGTGGCAGTGGACCGCCAGATTCCCTCTGCCCCATATGACTGGACTGCTGAGTGGTGTTGGGCAGAAACATCTCACCCAGTGAATGCTAGTGGGGGTACAGGGCGCATGCCTCCAGAGGGCACGGACAGAGCCCGAAGGGCAAGAGATGAGAGGGAGATGTTGCGGGTCTGGTCGAAGAAAAGTGCCAGACCAGGATCCAGGAAAGCTGAGCTCTGCTCCCAACCCCTGCCACCAACTCTCTTGGCATCCTTGAGCAAGATCACCCAGAGGGCAGGGTTGGGGCAGCACGCACAGGGCCAAGGCCTTGCCTAGGAAAAGGTGAGCTGTGAAACCTGGTTCATGCATTGGGTGGTTGGAGGTGGGGTGTTTAATCAAGAAAAGTTTCCTTTGAAAGAGGTACCTAGTTGTCTTTAATTTTCTATTTTTTTAAATATTTTATCTATCCATTTGATAGAGCACAAATAGGCAGAGCTAGAGGCAGAGGGAGAGGGAGAAGCAGACTCCCCACGGAGCAAGGAGGCTGATGCGGGGCTCCATCCCAGGACACTGGGATCATGACCCTAGCCTAAGGCAGGTAGATGTTTAATGACTGAGCCACCCAGGCGCCCCCCCCCCAGTGGTCTTTAAATGCCTTGGATACATCTTGACCAACAAAGGAGCCCAACATAGTACACCAAGGACATATCAGAAAAGAAAGAACCACTTCTTCCAAAATGTCTTGTCCTTTGCCTTGCTTGGGAAGCCAACAGGCAAGGAGGAGCCCAGCTGTGGGGACTGAAGGCAGAAGGCACAGTTGTGCTGTGTGATTGTCCTGTCATCTGCCTCTTGCGGCCACCCAGTACAACTCCTCTGGGGTGTCTGTCCCCTGTCCTCCAAGTTTGTATGCAAAAGGCACCTCCCACTTTGCCACCCTAGGGGCCCATGCATCGATGTCCCCAGTGTCCAGAAATCCATGCCCTGACACACACTTACTCTCAAGACCTGCCTTCATATCTCATCCCCAAGCTTCCTTCATCTGGAAGCAAAAAATGTGCTATCTCTTCTGGCCCTCCATGCTTAAAGGGAACTTGTGAGGCAAAAGCGTCTTCAGTAGTACGAAACACAGTTGCAGAAGCTACCAGGGTCTGACACAGACCAGGTGCTCAGTAACTGTCAGATGAATCCAGGTTGGAATAAACTCACAATACTTCCGTATAAAAGACCACATTTGATAGTAGGAACTTGAGGCTCTGTGGTAGGACCAGTTTAGGGACAGGAGGAAGAGTTCTGTTTGTGACCATGCAAATAACAGCACAGGGTTCTGCCACCCTCTGTGTGCATGGAGGGAAGGTAGGGTACACCCCCTGGGGGCTGGGGAAGGATGTCTGGGAAAAGAGCCAACATCCACTCCAGTCTGAGGGCCGCAGACACTTCCCAGTGTAGGAAGGGCCCATGGTGTTGTCTAATTGGCTTTCTAGTTGTTCTCTTCTTTAGCGAAGGCCCAGTGTGGTAAAGCTAGGGTAGGGCTGAGCTTCCAGAATCTCTGCTGGAGCTCTGAGCAGCTTCTGGTTATTCCCAACCAGGAGCCAGTTGCCAGGGAGGGCCTTGGATCTGATGAGCCATCTCCTAAGAGAGCCAGGAGGGCCTTGAATGGGGAGGGGGTGTCTTCACCATTCAGACCTCAACATGCCCACTCTCTCCCTGAGGTTCAGAGGCTCTGGGAGGTGGAAGCTGGCCTTCAGAGATTCCTGGTTTCACTTGGCAGATTCCTTTGTCGTCTATGCCTTCACAGCAGGGTGGGTGAGAAAGAGCCGCTCAGGAGGAAAAAACAAACAGAGGAAAGGTCTGCGGGTCTGTTGACGTTATAAGTGCTATTGATTTTACAAGATTTTTCCATTGGAAGGACAGTGAACTGACCTCGTTTTGCAGCCGGCTCGGGCTTTGACGCCACCGTCTAGGCCATGAACCGAGAATCCGAGAGGCTATGGCTTTATGTCAACACATACTTGATAGTCACCACTCGGCAAGGCCAGGCAGGGGCCTCCTGGGGTGGGACATGGGAGGATGGGAGTGGTTCCCAGGGACGCTGTAGGACCATGGGCCCATGCACTCTCAGACCCTGGGCCCAAGCACTCTCAGATCTTGTTGGACCTGGAGGGCAGGGGCCGGGGGTGAATCTTCAAGGAAAAAGGACTCTAGACAATCAAGCTCAGGAGAGAAGAGGGTGGTTGTCAGAGCACTGAACTTGGAGTTGGGGACCTGGGCCTGCCCCCAGCTGGGTCACTAATTGGCTGTCTAATTTCAAGCCAATGACTTCCCATCTTCTGTTGTCAGTCCTCTCCTCTATTAAGTGATGGGTGGAACTAAATGATCCCCGAGGTCCCTTCTGGCTCTGAAATCCTGCAGGTTTGTGAAAAAGGCTGAGGTTGGGAAAGAGGAGGAGATAAGAGAGGAAGAGGCAAGAATGAAACATTTCAGTAGCAGCCAGAAGGGGGAAAATGGGAGCAACATAGGTGTGTTATGATGTATAGAAATGGCCCTGAGTGGAGACTAGGAGGCCCGGAACCTGGTCCTAAATCTACCGCTAATGAGATGTATGCCCTTAGGCAGGTCATTTCCCTGCTTTGTCCCTCATTCAAATAGGAGGAGTTAGTTGGCTTTCTGCCCCTCTAGACAACTTTTCTGTTGGGAAACCTAGATATACACATGGAAAGCAATCAGGAGTAGTGTGACATTTAGAGATGGAGAGGGAAGTGGTGGTTGGTGGGCTGGGGGGCCAAGGCCTTACCTAAAGGGCAAGGAGAGTAAGAGTGGTGGCCCCCAAATCAGACAGATGAAGTATTGTCTCTGCCTCTTGCCTAGCTATATCACCCTGGGCAAGTCATTTGCTCTATCCAAATTTCACAGTCCTCCCCCATAAAAGCGGGAATGGAACTAACTGGTCCTCAAGGCTCCTTCCATCTCTCTGAATATGTAAAAAAGAAAAACACACACACACACACAACAAAAAGAGGCCAGAAGATGCCAAGTAGGCCAAAGGGGAGGATTGCGCATTCAAGGAGGAAGCCAGCTGGTGTGCGTCAGACATATTTGCCAGGAGGAAAGAAGGATGGAGTTCCCAGAGCAGTAGTGGGGGTGGGGGTCAGGGGGCGGGTGGGAAGGAGAGGAAGAAGAGGAGGAAAAGGCAAGTCAAGGTCATCTCAAAGTAGTGATAGGAAGGGATGCCAATGTATGTTCAGGTAAAGAGGACTTGGTGGGTAAGGAGCCATCTCCTGGCATGGAGGTATGAGTGGCTCTGGAACCTATGTGCAGGGTACCACAGGGTAAGCCCCGAGTGGACAGTGGGGGAGTTGGAACACTTTCAAACCAGCAGGACTTCTTCCACGGAGGACAGGGCAGTTAGGGGCCCATCCCAAAGAATGTGATACTCTTTAGATTTTAGGCATGACTGATCTCTGCCTGGGAACAGAGATAAAGTCTGAGCAGGTAAGGAAACTGGGGGCCTAAAAGAGGATTCAACCTGCCTGGGGCCACATGACAGTTTGTTTCATGGCAGAGCCCAGAGCACAAGTTGGTCTCTTTCCCCATTCAGAACACTGTCCTCTTGTGTGACCCCTGTCCCATCCATTGGATGCTCTTAAACGAATCCCTGCTTGAAATTGTTAGTCTCATGGAGGGGAAAAAGTGGGGTAAAGAAAAGTCAGTTCCAGGAAACCGAGGCTCTCAGGGCATTGGGAAGCCCAACCACACTGGAGAGTACCTGGTGGGCCCTTTGCCCAGCAGGCCCAGGCTTCGGGCAGGAGCAGTGAAGACTGGCTCAGGGGTGAAGAGTGTGTATTCCAAAGTCAATGAGATCTTTAGATCCCAGCTCTAGGTGTGTGACATTGAGCTGGTCAAAACCTCTCTGAGCTGCTATTCCCTCTGTGTCATCTGTAAAAAAAAATACATAGCAAGAAATAAATGAAATAATGCATGAAATGTGCTTGGCACAGTGCCTGGTACATAATAAACTCTCAATAAGCAGTACCTATTAGCATCGTTATTCTTCCCATTTGGTTTAACAGATGTGAGGATCTTTGTCATGATCTTTCTTACTGGCCTCCCACTGCCACCAAAGACCTCGACTCTGCTCTGGGGACTCCCCTCTTCCTTCACTTACCTCAGATGCCTGCCCTGCTTCAGCTGATTCACCTTTGGGCCTCTGAGACGCCCCCCCCCATCTTTGCTATAGGACCAGCCTTCTCAGTGGACTCCAGAGAGTCCCACCTCCCCCAGACTTGCCTGCCAATGCCAGGGGCCTGGAAGCAGGCAGAGGGAGGGAGGCGGGTAGCGAGGGCCAACAGAACGAAGCCATGCCTTGCCGGCCTGTCATCAGTCCCTGGCAAGGCCTGGCAAGGTCACCTTTTGCTTCTGATTTCCTCCTTTGGGGAAGGGTGGGTTGAAATGAAGCCCTGAGGGAACATTTAGGGGGAAAGCGAGGGCTTTGCCCCCACAACCTGGGGAGAAACCTCCTTTTAGGGGGAAAGTGAGGGCTTTGCCCCCACAACCTGGGGAGAAACCTCCTTTCTGGTATTTGCCAGACCGAGGGACATTCTAGCCCAGGGGACTGCCATGGCCAAGTACAGGAGCAGAGCTACTACATCTGTGGTGGGTGTCACTCTCTAAGCTCTAGGAAAGGCTCTGGGGCCCCTCATCCTGGGGAGGGAAATCTAGATTTTCTCAGGTAAAGAGACTCATGGGTGAGGTCCTTCAGAGGGAGCTGATTGCTTATGCTGGGGAATTCAGAGGGTGCCCCAAACCGCTCCCAGCCTCTTGTCCCTGGGGGAAAGGTGGGGTCACCAGAGAAGCTCTGTGGCATGAGGCCAGGGAGGCCCAAGATCACATTCAAGTGTGCAGGTCCTGGAGATAAAAGAGCCCAGCCCATGATTGGGGTCAAGAAGTGAAGGGGGAGATGGGCGGGAAGAGCAGGTGGGCAGGGCCTGGCGAACTAAAGGTGGAGCAGACAGTTGCCTAGCTGCATGATTTCAGGGGTCCCAGAGCAGACTCCACCCCCAAATCTCCGCGCCCCCCCCCCCCGCCCAACACACACATGTAACCGAACAATGGTTTGTTTCTTGAGCAGATGCTGGGTTTTCTGCACTGTGTTTGCCCCCTGTAGCAAACTGTCAAGTTCAATCACTATCACCCCCAACCTCCCACCCCCGAGTCCTTCCTCTTCAAAGCTTCTGATGGGGATGGCCTGAGGTCAGGGCTGAAAGAGCAGTCATTGGGCACACCAATGGCCATGACCATGACCGGAGAGGGAGAGAGAATGGCTAGAGACTCTTGGATGGTAAACAAAGGCCCGTGGATAACATGATGGGTGGTGAAGGGGACAGGGGAAGGGCAGGAGATGTTCTCAAAGCAGAGTGGAGGTGCACAGGAGACCAACCCTGGCTAAGGGCCAAAGCCTGGAGAAGAGACAGGACAAGAGAGAGGAAAGGTGCCAGAGGCACACTGGCATTTTTTTGTAAGGAGGGCACTGCCGTGCAACCTGTATGGGTCCTTCAAGCACAGCCGAAGGGAGACATAATAATTCCTGATATTTATCCAGGACCTTGCCGTTTAAAAAGCTCACTCTCTTTCTCTCTCTCTCCCTCCTCATACTCTCTCTCTCCCCGCCTTTCATTTTCATAACAGCTCTGGCAAGGAGGGTAGGGCATGGGATAATGACTTCCATTTGACAGATGAAGAAACCAAGACTCAAGAGAGATTACCCGACTTGCCCAAGGTCACACAGACAGTTTTAACAGCAGTGATGGAACCAGAACTTCCATCTCCCAACTCCTTGGGAAAGCAAGGCCAGAATTGGCCTAATGAGCATTCAGAGCTGAGTGGGGAGGTAACCACCTCCTTAGTGTTATCTCAGGAATTCTGGGAAGGGGCCCCTGCCCCATAAATTCCTCTCACTCTGCTCACTAGTACCTGAAATGTCACTCTTAACGATTCATTCTGTTGGATTGAAACTGTGGCCCCTGCTAAAATATGAAGGGTGCTGGAGGACAGGGTGGGGCCATGGGAGAAAATCTCAAAGCCTCTGAATTATGCCTGAGTGTTCCTGGGAGAGGGCCCTGGTCATGGAGTGGAGGAGGCAAAGCAGGGGGTATATTCGGAGGGGAGGGGAGGGAAGGCTATGCTGGCAATGCTCCCCTTTTTGCGTAAGGGGAGGAGTTGCGTCAGAGTGTGAATGCAGGCAACCTTGAGAAGGGAGGCAGGTCTGCCCAGAAGTGGGCCTCTGAAAACTGATGGGTGACTGCCCTGGAGTCCTTGGAGGGAGGCTGGGGGAGGATTCCATGTGGCCCTGGGGGAGGCGGAGGGCAGCAGGCAGCTGGACAAGGAAGCAGGTTGGCTTCAGAAGCTGGAATTGTGGAGGGGCGGGTGGGGGGGGAGCTATTCAGGAACCTGGCCTAGAGCCAGGGGCAGTCCCATGGGGGTGAGCAGAGGCCTGAGAGCTCTGGGCGCCGTTCCAGCTCCTGACCTTGAGTCACCATGCAACTCGGCACTTTTCCTACCTCAGCCCAGACACCCAACAGGTCTCTGTTATCACAGCTTCCCGTTTTACAGAAAACTGTGTAAAAGTTACTCTCCTAACTCCTCCTGACCGACCCTGCCCTTCCTATAGCCTTTAAGGCCCTCCCATCCAGCATCCTGGAGGCCTCCTCGGCTTCCTCGGCCTCAGGGGTTCTTGCCTACTACCTATGGTCTCAGAGGCTGCCCCTGCACCCCATGGTCTGGAGCACGAGGGCCTGAAGGCTTCACCCAGCCTTTGGCCAGGGCCTCTCCACCCAGAAGCATAGCTGCATCTGATGAGGCCAAGTCTGAGGGACTGTTTGAACTGGCAGCAACCTCAGAAGGCACTTTTGCCATTCATTCATTCAGTTCCTTCCTTTCTTCCTTCCTTCATTCATTCCATCACTGCATCTGTTGAGCATTGCTATGGGCCAGACACTGTTACAGACCGTTGGTATACGGCTTCATGGAGCTCCCAGTCTAAATAGGGGTATCATTCACCAAATAAGCACTGGAGTAAATATCAATTTGCAGCCCCGATCCTCTCATTTCATGTGTAGGGGAAACTGGGGCCCTGAATGGTTACGGAACTTTTCCAAGGTTGTTCTGGTAGCCAGGGGCAAAACTGGGCCAGAACCCAGGTCTCCTGATTACTATTCCAGTGCTCTCTCCACCATGTTCTGGAAAAAATACAGCATGAGCTTAAAGATACGGTATTTATCCTTCTCTGTAGAGCCAACCTTACCTATAGTCAGAGTAGCATGTGGCCTACTTGGCAAGATTTGAAGAGTCCTGGAAAATAATCTCCCCCTTCCCATGGACATCTCCCCCAACAGCTTGTTCTCTCCCCACCCCCACACCACACCCATGCCGAAAATACTACTGACTGAAATCTGTGAGTTAAAGCCCCTGTGATCTGACTGAGGGAAACCTGTTAGGCCATTACCTGCCATTGACACAAATACATTTCTCTGATTTGTCCTCTAGGATTGGTCCCCAAACCAGGTACACTGGATTTGGGGGAAGGGACTGAGAGTCTCCATTAAAGTGGGCACTTCTAGGGAGGTCAGGGAACCCCAGATGGTAGTACTGGGCCTCACGAAAATACCAGCAGTGGGAGGGCACAGGTCATCTGAGGGGACAGGCAGGAGGAGGAAGGTACCTGAAAAAGGAAGTAGGAAGTTTCTAGAGGCAGACTCCTACTTCACAGTTGGGCCCTGGGGGCCAGCCTTGCATGGACAGCATGATCCATGACATTTTGTTTCAAAATACATGTTTACATTTGCTCTTTCCTTGTACTAGATTATACTAAGTCTTTTGTCCCTTCCCCAGCCGGGTGTCTGAGCAATTTTGACTTTGTCGCAGTTTCTGAGGGGCCTTCCCTGAGTCCAGTCAAGCGGTTGCCCTTAAAGAGTCTGCCAGTCTCTGAGTTGAAAGGCACATCTCTCCCATCCTGACATGCTGCGGAGGGGGCGGGGTGGGGGGGGGGATTATACCCCTCCCAGGGGACTGCAGTGGGGATCCTTTAATCCATGGAAAGGATCAGCCCCGACCCTAGGGCTCCCCATCCTGACCCCGATAAGGTTTAGAGTTCCCCTGCAGCTATGATGCAGGGGGTTCACTGGGAAGGAATATTTCGTGCCTAGAAGGCAGCTCAGCCTGGAAATCTCAAAACAAAGCAAAATGCCTAGCTCGGGAGGGCCCAAAACTTTAGAATCACATACCAGGGGTTCACACTGGCCTCTGCTGCTTACTAGCTGGGCGACCCTGGGCAAGTTATGGAACATCCCTGGGCCTCTGTTTCTTCATCCACAGAATGGGCCTAATGATAATATGATACCTATCCCCTCCTGTCAAGGATCCCAACTGTTGACAAGGTTCCAAAGGCTAATGTATGTTTAATGCTCTTCGCACAGAGCCTTGCGAAGCTATCAGTACACGGGAGCTACTGCTATTCTTATTTGGACCAGATGTGGTTTTGAGATCTCCCGGTGATAGGTCAAGACCTAACAGCTGCCCATCGCTGCCCCCCCTTGTTGAGTCAAGGCTTTCCCATGTCAGGTTTGCTTAAAGCGAGGCCCACCTGCAGGGCATTCCCCGCACTGGTGATTCATGGGTGGGATGCATTCCACCCACCTATTTTAAGCCGTTCTACATTTTCTTCCCCCTGACATGGACGTGTTTACACAGGGGAGGACAGTCCCAGTCAAAACAAGATGAAAATACACTGCTGGCTGGGAGCCCCGGGCTAACTGGTTTCAGGTCCTCTCCCAGCTGTCAGCGCCTCACAACAAGGCCACGGGGGGTGGTGGTGGGCTGCCCGGCCCTACTCCCTGGCCTCCCTCCCGTGGGCCTGGCTCTGCCTGGTGTGAGGCAGTTGGCCATCACCTAGTCACACTAGAGCGGGGTTGCAGGGCTAAGGTTTTGCCAGGGTTTTACAAGAGCAAGGAGGAGGGGTCCTGAGGAGCAAGGGCCGCCCTGGCGAGTTCTGGTGTGAGGATTGTGCCTGCTGCCAGAGCCGCCCAGTGCACAGGCCAAGAAGGCGACTGCCAGCTGACAGTGGCAGAAAATGACCAAGGAAAGCTTTCCCAGCAACTTGCCTTTCTGCCTGGCTCATCCCCTGCTGGACTCATTCCTCTGGGTTAATGGGAGGCCCTCGGTGAAAAGAAATGACCCCGGGGGAGGGGGAATCCAGCAACCCCTTAGCAGCCACAGGGCCTTCCTGGGAGTCCATTTGTCACCTCTGCCAACTTATAAATGAGTAAGTCAAACTTGAGGAGGGTAGGCCCAGGGAGGCTGCTTTGCTGAGCAAGCCAACGAGATCCCCAGGATGGGAGCGCTGAAGATAAATGTCCCCTGTGAGGCCCTGCTCTTCTCAGCTTCTTGAGAGCTGGTTCCTGAGAAGAGCAGGAGAAAACCATCT
>ML101363.1:72487-93019 GCA_003697995.1 Taxidea taxus jeffersonii
AGTTCTTCTTCTGAGAGAGACTTTTCATTTTAACAGGGGTCCTCAGCACTTCACACCCAATGGTGACATGAACAGTGAGAATTTGCTTTATCTTGATGGGTTTTGGAATGTTTTTGATCAGGATGGGTTTTGGGGTTTTTTTGGTCTCTCCCACGACACACACACAGTGTTCCAGTTATATGCCTGTCACTTGCTCAGAATCAGGCCTGCTAGCCCCAAATCCCTCTTTGATGTTGCTGCCAGCTGAGACCTGGCTACCCTTCTCCCAGGCTTCATCACCCTCCACTGCTCCCTGTGGGTGCCCTGTTCCTAGCTGACCCAGCCCCTCCAGCTAAAGATGGAAACGGACCAAAGGCCCAGTGTTATTGGAGAATGAGGAGCACACACACGGGTGAATTATCCCTCTTATTGAAGAGGTCGGGCCTTGGTTCCAGGTCATTAGTGGCCACTTACTCAATTAAATTGTGTTTGCGTTGGGTTTCCCAAGTATATTTGATTTTCACTAGTCTTTTCATGTTTTTAACGGCAGAATGACTCTCAGTGATTGTCCCCAAATTCAAGTGTTAACAGAAGGCAAATTCATGAATTTGTCCTTATAGTTCTTCCCCACAAGGGCCATTAGCAAAGTTCTTTTTTTTAATTTTTAAATTTAAATTCAGTTAATTAATAGATAGTGTATTATTGGTTTCAGAGGTAGAGGTCAGTGACTCATCAGTCTTATAAAATACCCTGTGCTCATTACATCACGCTCCCTCCTTAATGTCCATCACCCTGTTACCCCATCCCTCCACTCCCCTCCCCTCCAGCAACCCTCGGATTTTTTTCCTGAGGTTAAGAGTCTCTTATGGTTTGTCCCCCTCTCTGACTTTATCTTGTTGTATTTTTTCCTCTCTTCACCTATGATCCTGTTTTGTTTCTTAAATTCTATGCATCAGTGAGATCATGTAATTGTCATTCTCTGATTGACTTATTTCACTTAGCATAATATCCTGTAGTTCCATCCACATCGTTGCAAATGCAAGATTTCATTTTTTTAAAGATTTTATTTATTTATTTGACAGAGATTACAAGTAGGCAGAGAGGCAGGCAGAGAGAGAGGAGGAAGCAGGCTCCCTGCTGAGCACAGAGCCTGGTGCAGGGCTCGATCCCAGGACCCTGGGACCATGACCTGAGCCGAAGGCAGAGGCTTTAACCCACTGAGCCACCAAGATTTCATTTTTGATGGCTGCATACTATTCCCTTATATATATACACCACATCTTTATCCATTCATCCGTTGATGGACATCTCAGCTCTTTCCACAGTTTGGCTCTTGTGGACACTGCTGCTATAAACATTCGGGTGCAGGTGCCCCTTCAGATCACTACATCTGTATCCTAGTAGTGCAATTGGTGGGTCATAGGGTAGTTCTATTTTTAACTTTTTGAGGAACCTCCATACTGTTTTCTTTTTTTTTTAAGATTTTATTTATTTATTTGTCAGAGAGAGTGAGCACAGGCAGACAGAGTGGCAGGAGAGGCAGAGAGAGAAGCAGGCTCCCTGCCAAGCAAGGAGCCCGATGCGGGACTCAATCCCAGGACGCTGGGATCATGACCTGAGCTGAAGGCAGCCGCTTAACCAACTGAGCCACCCAGGCATCCCATGGAACCTCCATACTGTTTTCTAGAGTGGCTGCTCCAGTTTGCATTCCCACCAGCAATGCAAGAGGGTTCCCCTTCCTCCCTGTTAGCAAAGTTCTAACTCTTGCCCAAACCTTTTACTTATTTATTAAGCACATATTTACCATATTGAGACTGTGTGGCAGGCACAGGTCCTGACTATGGGGGTACAGTGGTGAATAAGATAAGCCCCTATACCCGCAGAGCTTGTATTCTAGTCTAGGAAGCCAATCCATGCTCACTGGAGAACTTGTGCATTGCCCACTTCCGGTCATGATCTTATCTGGCTGTGCTTTCAGTTCCGCTTGAAAGACTAGAGGTCCTGCTGATTACTAACTCTGCTTGTGCCATCAAAGAGGCCCTCGAGGCCAGAACGTTCTACAAGTTACACGTCCTGAGTACAGGGACAGATGGCCAAAGACCTTTAAGAGAATGAATTTATTTTTTTATATTTTATTTATTTGTTGGAGATAGAGAGTGAGAGAGAGAGAGAGTGCACAAGTGGGGGATAGGGGAGAGGCAGAGGGAGAAGCAGGCTCTCTACTGAGCAGGGAGCCTTATGTGGGACTCAATCCCAGGACACTGGGATCATGGCCCGAGCCAAAGGCAGATGCTTAACAGACTGAGCCCCTCAGGTGCCCCAAGAGGCTGAATTTAAATGTTGATTCTGGGGGCGCCTGGGTGGCTCACTGGGTTAAAGCCTCTGCCTTCGGCTCAGGTCATGGTCCCAGGGTCCTGGGATCGAGCCCCACATCGGGCTCTCTGCTCAGCGGGGAGCCTGCTTCCTCCTCTCTCTCTACCTGCCTCTCTGCCTACTTGTGATCTCTGTCTGTCTAATAAATAAATAAAATCTTAAAAAAAATAAATGTTGATTCTGCTTCCACATCAGTCCCTCATGCTATCCCCATCCCCATAAGTAGTACCAGTGACTTGTGACACTGTGGAAACAAAACTTGAAACCAAACAAAAAGTTCGAAATTCCAGACTTGGAAATAGCATTGATAGGGCTGCTCACCCAGTGAGCTGTTGTGCCAGCAGCATTTGGGGACCAGGACCCTTACTCATCATGGAGCATATCACATTCACATGGCCCTTCTTAATTCCCAAAGAACACAGCTGTGCCACCTACAGGATGTCTGCCAAGTCTGGAACCATAGCAAGTATATGTACATATTGTTGTCAAGACATCATCAGTCCGCAAAAAGTAATACGATGATATTGTCTCTGTTTCCAGACTTTGGGATATCTGTCCACATAGCCACCTTGTGTGGCATATATGTTGGGGAGGGAAGCATCATTCCCATTTCATGAATAAGGAGCTGGCGGGATGGGGGGTGGTGTTAGAGCCTCCTGAGAACTCCACCAGCTGGCTAGTGGCCCAGGTGGAAAAAGCTCTGGCCTCCTGATGTAGTTTCTTCCTGCTTTACCAAGTTCATTTCAAATGAGTGCTAAAGCTGTGTTTCTGGGGGAGCACCTCCCCTGGCATGTGCACTAGGGCAGTCTCTCTCAATTCTTACCATTATTCTCCATCTAAGTGCTCAGGAGCCAGCTCCATGGGCCAAGCCCATTATCGCGACAGCCTAGTGTTGGAAAGAAATCACCCGGTGATGTCACCGATGCCTCCAGATTATCTCCCAACCATGCTCGGGCCCCAGTGCCCCAAGATGCCCAAGGACTATCTGCAAAACTCCCTTCTCAGCTGCTGAGCTAGTAACCGTCTATACTTGGCCATTCCTCAGTTTCCATATTTACTTTAGCTCTTCTGCAAGTCTGTCAACAAACTTCACAGTATTATTAGTTTTAGCAAATAACAGGATGTCAGAACTGTTGACCAGGATTCGTTACTTTGCTGTGAGAGCTCTATCCCGGGACATAGGGGCCAGTGTTCCTCTTATTTTTTAAGGTGTATGAGCTTTGGCAGGGAGCCTTTCCTCAGGCAGGCCCGCCGCGTTCTGCCCAGTCCAGGGGTGCAAAGAGCTGCTCCGCCCACAAAGACCTGGGCCCTTCTGTCTTGGCTTGGTGGTACAGAGACGTCCGAAGGTAGATTTTTTTTTCCCCAAAAAATCAATACAAATACTCTGAATTTTCCATTTTTGTGCTCTGCCCTTACATTGCTGCCGTGGCCTTTAAAAACAAGTCTGTACTTGGTAAGGTGGCTTCAGGACTGAACATACATGTTGTCGAGAAGGGCCGGGGTGGAGGTGGTGTTTTAAACTGGCACTAAGCATTTCCAGGCTTTGGACCCAAAATATCTTTCTCTTCCAACCCCACCCCCCCTGCCCATCTCAAGGAGCAAGAGAAGAGGTTAAAAGTGTCACTCCATTGCTGACCGGTGACCAGGAAGTCCAGGCCTTTGTTTATTTAAGCCCTAAACCTAGCAGGCAGTGTAAATGAAACATAAAAATAAAATAAAATACCAAAACACAGGCCGGATGCATGCCGCAGAGAGCATCGAATTCCCCTTCTGCCCTCCCTTGGGAGAGGGGAGTCAGCGGGCAGTGGGGGCAGCCTTCTTGCCAGGGAGGAGCTCGCAAGCCATAGAAGGGGTGAGGACAGCAGGGGAGCTAAGGTTGGGATCAGGGTGGGGATGAGCATGTTTGCAGAGATCCCGATGACTCTGTATTCAGCCCCAGCAGGCTCCTGAGGGGGGCGATGAGTCACACTCCTCCAGCCAACCTGGGAATGAACAGACCCACATTTGACCTAGTGGTCACAACCACAAGGCAGGCAGAGAGCTGGCTTTTGTAGAGGGGAGGCAGGGCTGGGCTAATTGACCGAACTGTGCTGTTGGAGAAACATCAGCCCTTCCCTCTTCTCTCCCTCTCCCCAGGGTTCTTCTCCCCGCCCTGGGATGCCTACCCTCTGCACCCCCAGCCTCTGAGGCTCAGAGTTCCCACCAATAGCCGTGAAGGGTCTCAGAAGCAATCTGTTCCTCCTCACAGACAGAATTTGCCAGAGATTGATTTACAAATCAGAGCATGTTCAGGTTAGTCTAGCAGCCCTCATCCATGTTCTGATCAAGTTTTCAGGAGTGAAAGGGAAAGAGTGAAAGGCCAACAGACACGGGGCTTGGAATATGCCAAACCCCATCGTGGTGTATCACCCAAAGTAGGTCTTGATGACCCTGACACTCTAGGGACTCTTTGGGTAGACCCTGTCTTAGCTGTCACCTTTAGGTCAACGGTTCCCAAAAGCAGTTCCAGGGACCAAGGACAGAAGAGCTGCTTCCAACCCATCTGAAAACACCCTCCCCAGGCCACACAGCATCCCACTGGATGTTCCAGGGCTGGAGCCCAGGATATCCGTATTCTTCACAAGCTGCCCCAGGCGATCCTGATGTTGAGAACCTCACGGGGACCCATTTCTTTCCCTCTGAAACCCACCAGCAAGGTCTCCCTGCTGTGTGTCAACTGGCCTTCTGGTGCTGTTCTGACCACTGACCACTCTGTTGAAAGTAATATGAAAATTGAGTTCCTCCTTGAGTGTTAGTGATAGTGGCAGACGGTGGCCTTTTCCTAGGACTTTGGCATGGGGGGATTAAAAACGTTCCTAATTCCTCAAATTATAAAGAGGTCCCTGGATGATTGTTAGAAAACTCCGGAGTCTAACTAGGACGGTGACGTTTGTAGACACTACCGTAGTCGGGCCTAGGCCAACAGCTTGTACTGAGAGGACTTTTTCTCAGTGCCCTTCAAATCCCATTTCTCGGGTAGCCAGTCCTACATGGCATCTAGGCCGGGGGCGGCTCTAGTTGAAACTGCCCTCCTGTGGAGCCCACGAGAGCCATTTCTTAGGCGTTCATAAGCTTGTGTACACATAGTGCTTGTTTTTTTTTATTTCTCTTTTATTTTCATGTGTGATTGACATCTGTGAAACCCGTGGGCCCAGCGGCACCAGGGCTTCCTGTTCCTGGTGTGCAGTGTGAGGCTGGAACTCATCCCCCACCCCCCACCTATGACGTCTGCCCCTTGTATGGCCAGTTCTGGATGGCGGAGAGAACCAGGGCTATGTCTTTTATCCTCTGGCTTGGTCTAGCATGTCCTGCCTTGCCATCTTGCCATGTCCTGTTGCCTTTCTACTTCTTTCTAGTCAAGAAGAAGCTGGCAACAGTGAGAGAGACGTGGAGACAGGGAGGCAAAGAGGGAGGATAGGTGAGATGCCCTGCTCCCGCCTGTCTCTGTGAATGGGATGTGGCAAGAAGCTGAGAGAGTTTGTATACGTGTGTGTGTGAGCCTTTGCTTCTCTTTCCTCCCGAGGAGGTGTGTGTATTCCTTGTCAGCAACTCTCAGACCAGGCCAGGAGGCTTTCTTGGATGCTCCCAAGAATCCTCTGAGTTCCCTGACACTGTTCCCGTGGCTGGGGGTGGTGGCTGCCCAGGGAGGAGCGTGCCTCGTGTCTTTTCTTCTTTTCTGTTCGGCCCAGTAGTGTGTCCCCTGTGTCCTCCCACCCCTGCCCTCACCCCAGCTAGGCTGCCTTCTTTCCACCCAGGAAGCTCCAGGATGGGGGTGGGGGCTGGCTGGAGAGTGGGAGGCCCTTTGCAATCAGCAGAGCCCCTCTTCACCAGTCAGAGAGGCCCACCACAGAGGATCAAGGAGCTACCTCAAGTGAGCCCTTGGTGAATAGCTCTGCTGTGAGGTAAGCGAGGGCCTGGGGCATACAATGCAAGAGGCCGGGGAGGCTTATAATGAGCCCAAGCGCCTAAAAAGGCTGGCATTATTACCGCCCTGTTGTTCCCCAGGAAACCTGTACCGCTACAAAGGTCACCCATTCTCTAGCAGGGCCCACAGTGGAGCCGGGTGCTCCACCTTGGCCTCTTCATGGGCCTCTTGTCTGCTGGCCCTACAGTCCCAACAAGATCCTCCTGGTTCTTGTCTTCTAAGCATTGCCAATAGCCCCAAGTCCTTCACATACCACTTGAGGTAACCCTGGCAACTGCCAGGGGGAAAATATGGCTTGGAATTTTAGCTCTTGGGGCTGCTCCACAGAGCAGAAGGACTGGGGAGAGGCCCTGCCAGTTCTCCCTGGCTCAGATGGGCTGGTGGAAACAGGAAGAGCGGCCATGTTCTTGCGGCATGCTTTCCCTGCCCCTGGGCAGGCTGCTGCTGTGGGCTGAGATTCCCAGAGGGTGGGAACATGACCGTTCCTGGGCAAGGGGAGGCCGTTGGCCTGCCTGAAGATAGTGCAGGTCTGGGAGCGTGAAGTGGAACGAAGGTTAAGACCAGGAGGAGCCAGCCAAGGAAGGAAGGCCGAGAGGTTGGCAGGTAGAGGTGACCCCCACCCGAAACATGGACATCCCTCTCAGAGAATGAAGATCTATGCTTTGTTTACAAACAAGGTTTACAAACCCCTCTGTTCACAAACCCTGAGCGTTCAGGAAGAGGATCAGAGGGAGATTGCCTGTGGGCCACAATGTCAGAGGAGTCTCTAGTCCCACAGAACTCCATAGAAACGCCAAGCTTTGTGGCTTCTGTGTTATCCCCATCGAGATGAGCACGGGCCAAAGGCCAGGGTGGGGAGATAAAAAGCAGAGCCAATTCTGAGGAATGAAGGGATGCCCAGGGATGGCAGGGGTGCCACCATCTCGAACCCAGAGCTACTCTTCCCCTCCCCCCCAAGCCCTGGGCTTTTTCCCCCTGAAGCAAATATTTCACTGAGATTGAACCCCGAATATTCCGGAAGGAAGCACAATTTTTGACTTGTACTACCAGTTGGTTTGTTTGCTTGGTTGAATTTCCCCAAAACAGGCCTTGCACTTTGAATGGGCATTCAGTCAATCTTGAACTGAATCGAGTTGAACCGACTTGAATGATTAGGGCGATGTAGAGAGGCAGGAGGAGGAGGAGGCGATCCCATTCACTGAGGAGTATCTATTTCGGCCAGGAGCTGGGTAGTGGGGAGGGTGGAAAATGAGAAGAGAGCTTGGAAAAAGTCTGGAGGTAAACTTTCCCAGTTGCAAGGCATAAGACGAAGGGAGACAGCCATAAATATTGACACAAGGTTCATGAGATTTAAGAGCCACTGAACTAAACAGCATTTGCGGGTCATGTTGCCAAGACTTCCAGTCTCGCCGAGACACCAGGATAAATGGCCTCCCCTTCATGGTTCGCCACCAAAGCTGGGGTGACAAAGATGGTTGGGACAAGAGCACTTTTGAACCTCTCTGAATGAGGGGGAGGGGGCGGACTGCCCTGTCAGAATGGGGTTTGGTTCTGCCTGTCATCCCTCACATCACTTGGAGATTGTTTGTGAAGCTCACATGGGACCCTGTCGGCAAGGGAGCTGAAAGGCACGATTCATTGCTCCTGTCGTCATTTGGTGTCAGGGTTTGGCCCAAATCGGTTGTTGGAGCTGCTTCTCCAAGACAGCAGCCGTCTCCACGGGGGTTCTCCTCCGGGTCCCTCCCACCATCGCCTTCTGCATCTGTGTCCACATCCTCCTCCCCGTTTTCCTGCCCCCCAGAGTCGGGGGTTCTGGGCCTTGGCCATGCGGGGCAGTTCACATGACCCACAGAGGACAAGGCGCTTTCTCTGTCACCGTCTTTCCTTCTTGCTTCCCTCCTTCTGGACTTTGGGGATTTTCCATGAAGCCAGAGTAACGATGTAAGTGGCAGTGGCCTTCCTGTCTCTGGTCTTCCACACTGGAGGGGAACCAGAGGGGAAGAGAGAAGATAAGACAGAAGCAAGGACAAATTAAGCGATGGCATTTCAGCCTCCTTATTCCCCCAGCCTCTCCAGAAAAAGGGACAAGTAAGTAATTAGAGGTAGACAGAGCTTCAGCTGGAAGGGGGCCGGGGTGGAGGAGTCAGTGGGGAGGGCTCTTTTCAGCCATCCCATTAACTGTGCTAACGCTCCAGTGCTTAATATCCTTTTTGATGTCCTCTTCCAGCTCCTACCCCTGTGTTTGCTTTGTGGCTTGTCCTACACCTCTCACACCGTGTCTTTTTCCGCTTCTCCTGACACAAGACCCTGTGTTTTGCTGGCAACGTCGGCGAAATCTTTGGGCGGAACATTCCCCGTAGAAAATAAGGAAGACTTGCCTATAAAGAGTTTCCTTTGAGCTGTGTGGTACACAATGCTTCAAGTGTGACAAAAAGGGAAGTGAGATGTTCCCTCTCACCACCACCCCTCAGCCCTACCACACCCACCCCTAGTCTGGTCCCCACCCCTCAGTGGGGTGCTGAGATCGGGCCCATGCGCTCTGCCACCCAGACTGCCCGGTTTCTGACCTGCCATCCCATGGAAACTCCGAGTAGGAAGTGCTCTTGTCCTAGAGAGTCTGGCTTTTGAACGGGAACAGACCAGACCGGTAAGAATGCTGAGACATTTCTTCCAGCTCAAAAAAGTCCACGTCCAGAGCCTTCTAAAATGGAGGAAGGTGGCCCTGTCCTCATGATGGCTACCCTGCATCTAGAAGGTCGCTCCTGAGAGAGGGTGGGGCGGCCGTGTCAGTTTCATTGCAGCATCCCGTGGCCGGAGGGCCAGACCTGAGGGCCAGACCTGAGGGCCAGCAAAGGACCTGGTTCATCAGCCCCAGGTGCTGTCGCTAGGCTGGCTCTGGGTCCAGCCCAGGTTGTTGGGTGTAGGGTGGAAGAGAGGGAATCAGGATACATTCACACAGGGTTGCCAGGCTGTCGAATCCCTAGCCCACTGTTTCCTGCATGGGGCTCCACCTCCACAGGACATAGGGACACAGAAAGCCCCAAGGATCCACACTTCACTCAGAAAAGTTAGATCAGAACATAGATATCTTGTACAGCACTAACTCTCACTCACTTGCTGCAAGGTTTGGCGCAGATTTTCTGGGCAGAGGAATTTTCTAGTGTGCCAGGGGTTAAGCAGAAAACCTTTCAGATTCCTCCTCCTCCTTCTTCCCCTCTCCCCCTCCTCCCAGCCCTTGTTTGAAAAATCCCTCTACAGGGACATTTAGGTGCATTGTCTTGCCTTAGGGAGCTCTGGGATCCAGCCATCATTTTGTTTGCTAATGGTGGATCCTAAGGCCTCAAGGTGATCGAGTCTTGCTTGGCTGGCAGCTGGCAAACTTGAGGTGTAGAGGGAATGAGAGATCAACTGAGTGTGGGCTGAACCTGGGACATCCCTTGCCGAAGCTGTTTTTTAAAACTAAATCCCCGAAAGGAGCTTGTTTTCTTGCGGTTGCTTCATTCTCCTAAAAGCTGAGCACAGCAGGAATGAGTAGGGGGGGGTTAGGGATGCCAGTTAGTGGGGCCCTAGGAACAGGAGGTTTGACTGGACTATGATTATTATTTTCAGACTACTTCCCTTATTTGGGAATCTACCCCAGGGCTACATATTTCCATTGTGGGAGCCACCTGGTTGGATTAATAGCTCCTATTTCCTAGACAGAGTGAGCTTTCTTTGAGGACTCTGGGGCTGCCTTTTGAAATGATGTGGGTGAGCCCAGCCCCCCTATAAGGTTCACTCGGATACTTTGGATATGCTCCTGGTCCCCGATGCTGCTCTCCCCTGCCAGAAGTGTCAGAAAAGCCAGCTGTGCTGACCCAACTTAGAGTTGCCCTCTGGACCACTTGTCCTGCCCTTCATCCTTGCTTCCTCCTCACCACCTTTCCAGCACCTCCAACCCAGCCCCCCACTGCATTAATTTACTTACTCAACACACCTAACCCCTACCCTGCTACTAAGTGTGGTAGGAATGAACTTGGTCTCTGGATTGGAGTCCCAGCTCTATAATGTATTAGCTGTGCTTCCTTGGGCAAGGTAGCTTCTCAGACCCTTGGTTTCTTTATCTGTAAAATGCTGGTGACAGTGTCTATACCACAGGCTTTGTGTTGTGGCTGGCACAAATGTCTGGCCTGTAGCTGACGCTCACTTACTGGTAGCCATGACTGTCAGTGGCTCTCAAACTCAGCTTTTTTTAAGAAAAAAATATTTTATTTATTTTTAGAGAGAGCATGTGTATGCATGAATGGGTGGGGGGGACAGAGGGGGAAGGAGAGAATCTCCAGCAGACTGCACTGAGTGTGGTGGAGCCCGTGGGACTCAGCATGGAGCTCAGTCTCACGACCCTGGGATCATGACCTGAGCTGAAACCAAGAGTCACAAGTTTCACCTACCGAGCCACCCAGGTTCTCCTTCATACACGTATTTGGAATTTGGAATTGGAAATTATTTGGAATCATTAGGTTACAATTCAAACCCAGCCTTGCTTGCAAACTTGACTTCTTTTTTTTCCTACCCAAATTACCTTGATTTCTCTGCCTCTGCCTCCATATAAGGGAGTCCCCCTGGAAGGAGCTTTGTTTTCTTCTGTCCTATGCCTCCTCTCCCTGGGGGGGTGGTTTTTCTTCCTCCAACACAGATTATTCATCTCCCTCTTTTTCTTTTCATCATCTCCCTTAGAATCTTGGGGGTGGGGAGCAATAGTTAGTTTAAGACAGATTTACAAGTCAGTGGCAAGTCTGAGACTCTTCCTGGGGCCAAGAAAGCTCTGTGTGGCACAGAGGGCAGATTACTTTATCAGGGAATTCCAGTATCAATTAAGCTGCTGATTTAAGAAAGCTTTATTTTTCTTAGCTAATGTTCTCGATGACCTATAAATAGTCTGCCCTTTGTTCTGCCTACTACACACAGCTGTGTGCAAATAAACACCTTGTTGGGAAAGCTTGTGACCCAAAGGCAACATAATATCTTGAGATTGGGAGGGTCTCCTACCTCACCAAGGGTGAAGAAAAACACCAGCCTGGGCTGCTGAGATAGGTTTGCTTGGCTTTGCCCAGAGACTGGCCCTTGTGCATTTGTTACCACCTGTGCGACCCAGTGGAAGCCCCACATCATGGTGGTCCAAATGGGCTGTTCCTTGGCATAAGTGCACTGGCGGCCTGGAGAAAAGCAAGGCCTTAGGACTGGGCCTAACTGGGGCCTTGGACAGGGTGTCGGTGCCAGGCACCTGGTTAGGAGAAATATCCTGAGGCAAATAATAATTACCTTCTTTGCTGATAAGAGGCCCTAGTACTTTTCCAGTAGCATGATCGCATGAGGGTATTTCTTTGGACCACAGCCTGAATCACAGACTGATTCATGGGCACTGGCCCTAGCTTCATCCAGACTATTGTATGTGTGGTGGAACCCAGTGTTCTCCTTATGGCCCTGAGTTGGTGTAAATAATACTTGCGGTTGCATCATCACCTGTCCCTTCTTCAGGCTGCGCCGCTCCCTCTGGCTGCAATGCCGCCCCTGTCCACCAGGTGGCCTCACTTAGGACAGAGTAGGAGCAAAGCACCTCAAGCCTCTGCTGCCTTTTATTTTTTAAACTCGAGGCTGAAAAGAAGTAAAATGTATCTTGATGGAAACATACGTAACTCTGAGTAGGCCACAATCAACTTATTTTCCTTATAACCTGCCTGGAATCGGTGTGCTCCTGAAGTAGCCTACCAATGACTGGACCCTTCACCGAGGAAATGTTTTCCTGGGATGGTTTGTAAGTGGCCTTGTTTTGTAGTTTTGTTGTCATTTGCTCTGTATAAGAAAGTGACAAGATCTTGTTTTTAACAATACGGACATGAAATTCGGGATAATCTTCAATGTATTTTCTCTGCAGAGTAGGGTGTGGAGACCAAAGGAAAGGGGGCTGGTGTCTTGGGGTCATTCCAGCACTCATTCCCTGCTGCCCCACCTCCTCTGTCTCCCACCTGGCCCCCAGCTTCCTCCTTGTACATGTTTTCCCACTCATCTGAGTTCTTGGGACACTCTCAGTGTCATGTCACAGATCTATGCATGTGTGAGCATACAGAGGGGTACATCCAAAGGAGGGGGTCAGTGCATAGTTTCTGGGTTTGGGGGCACACTAGCAGGCCAGCTGGCTGGGTGATGGGACACGCAGGAGACAAAGTATGTTTGCAGAAGAGAAGGCTGAGAAGGCAGGCAGCGGGAAGGAGGTGAGCCTCCTGACGGTGCGGGTGGGTACCCAGGGAGTGTGGTGTGCAGTTGGCATTGCAAAGCCATGGGGGGTATGCCGACTGACACCTGAAGAAGAGCTTTGAAAACCAGTGCCCCCCCTTTACTGAATGCTCTCCGCTCTGGTTAGGGCACCCGTACTTCTAGAAGAATCAGTTCCAGTTTGGTTTTTACCATTCTCCAGAGCCCTCTTTGGAGATGCCAGTTGGCACAGGAAAGTGCTGAACTGTTTACAGTCCTAGCCTAAGGTTCAGGGAGGGGATGTGGTTTAACTGGACCGCAAAGCCCCGTACAGGACTCATTTGCATGGCCCCTGACGCCATGTGACGCAGCCGGCTCCTCCTATATAAAGAAGCAGGCTCCGAAATATCTCCGAGTCTGGGTTGGACTGGCGGCTGTGGAGTTTGTGACACACTAGGTGACACCCCTCGAGTCACTTCCATTCAACTCTGAAGCGCCTGCCTGGCTTCGGGTCCCATCGGCAGCCTTCACCCCCCGCCCACGTAGCCCCCAGGCTCGCCTCGCAGAGCCCAGCCCCGTGCAGCGCGCCCGCAGCCTGCAGCCGCCCAGCCCGCCCAGCCCGGCCAGAGCTCCGCAGCCGCCCGAGCCATGAATGCCGAAATGTATCAGACACCCATGGAGGTGGCGGTCTATCAGCTGCACAATTTCAACATCTCCTTCTTCTCTTCCCTGCTTGGAGGGGATGTGGTTTCCGTTAAGCTGGATAACAGGTAAACCACTGGCCACGGCTCCCCCAGAGCCGAGGCGCCGGCAGGGGCTGGCTGCGAGCGGCGGGCCGTGCGCCGCCGATCCCCGTTCCCAGCGGTGCAGCATCCTGGGAAGGGGCGGGGGAAGGGGACGGAGTGGGGGGGTCACCGCCGCACTGGGAGCCGCCGTCGGAGCGTCTCTGCGGCCGCTGCGCCTTGAGAAGGAGCTGCCGCAGCCAGAGGCAGAAGCAGCGGCAGGCAAAGGGGCGGTGGGGCCGGGCCGGGCTGGGCCGGGCTGGGCAGGGGGCTGGCCGCGCGCCCTGCGCCGCCGGGGAGCAGGCCGGAAGCTTCCGAGCCGAGAAGGAATTCCAAGCTAGTTTCGGGGAGCGGTAGGTCCGCCTGGGACCCTTCTGGGCCGGCGCCCGAATGGGCCGCCAGCGGGGGATGGGGGGGCCTCCCTGCGCCTAGCGCCCCCATTGTTTGCCTGTCGCCCCGGCCGGCCAAGCAGGCCCCATTCGCCCGTGCGTCCCGGGACCCGCGCGCGGGTCCACGCGGAGCTCTGGGCGGCTGCGGCGGGGCGCCAGCCCGGTTAGAGAGGTGCCGCATCCCTCGGGGTCCTGGGGGACAGAATGCCCGGGACTCTGGGCCAGGGAGGCAGGGAGGCGGGAGAGAGGAAGAACCATCTGCCCCAGATGGAGGACTTTGGCCACAGCTGCCAGGTGCTCAGGGTGGAACCAAGTGGGTAACGCGGTCGCTTTGCTTTTTGTCTCGGCAGTGCCTCTGGAGCCAGCGTGGTGGCCATAGACAACAAGATCGAGCAGGCCATGGTGAGTGGCATCCCTGCGTTATTCCCATCCCCGGACCTAGCTGCTGCTTATGTAACTGGGGGCAAGAGTGAGTGGGTGGGTGCAAAAGCCGTTTGCCAAGAGCCTGAGGAAGCCAACAGCCTGCTTCCCATCTCCTTGGAGGCCTAGGTAGCCCCCGTCAGAGGGGCACCTTTTTAGGGCATTTGCAGTCTGCCCTGGATGGACTGTCTCCTCTCCTCCTCCTGGTGTTTGCTGCAGGCTCCGGGTCACCCCGGGCAGGCCGCAGGGCAGGGAGCTGAGACACTTGCATTTTGTCTGCAGCCCGCATTTGGCACGCGGGCCAGAGCTCATTGGATGCAAGCGCACTGCAGTGACTCTGCAGAGCAGGGCTGGGGTCAGGAGTCAGGAGGAAACAGGAAGCAAAGCACCCCACCCCTTCTCCCTCTCCTCACCAGATAGAGGTCAGTCTCCACCGAGCAGCCTACATGGTTGCAGGGGTTTGGGGCATCCAGTCCTTAGTAACTGCTTCTCCAGGGACACAGCTCCCTGCCCCTGGCGTGGTCCTCAGATCCAGAGCAGATGTGCTGGTCCTGGCACCTTCCCCCAGGGCATCCTTTTGGGCCAGACTGCACCGCAGGTGCCACCCCAGCTTGGTGTGCTGGGTCACCCCGAAGAGGCAGTTCGGCTCCTGGGGAAAGGTGCAGAGCAGACAGACGATGTGGTGGCCTGCAGGTCCTCCCTGCAAGGTGTACTGGTGACAGGACCTTAGGTGGCAGTGGGGCTAGAGCCAACCACCAGCAGCCAGCCTGCAGAGGCCTCCTCTTAGCGGCCAGCTTTGGAAGTCCCTAGAAACTTGCAGAAGGGGATCCTGTGCAGCTCAAAGCTGGGCTCCCAGCTCAGGCTTGGCCCAGTCGTGCAGCTCTCCTGGGGGCGCCCTAAGCGCTTCAGGGGACCAGCATGCTGAGGGGAGGCCAGGGTGCAGTGGCCCAGAGGACGCCCAGGTGGCCGGGTGACGGCACCACAGAGGGCCCGCAACAGCTAGTGGATGGCTTTGTTGTGATTCCCTCCCCGTGGCAGGATCTGGTGAAGAATCATCTGATGTACGCGGTCAGAGAGGAGGTGGAGATCCTGAAGGAGCAGATCCGAGAGCTGGTGGAGAAGAACTCCCAGCTGGAGCGCGAGAACACCCTCTTGAAGACCCTGGCAAGCCCAGAGCAGCTGGAGAAGTTTCAGTCTCGTTTGAGCCCCGAGGAGCCAGTTCCCGACACCCCGCAGGCGCCCGAGGCCCCCGATGGTTCTGCGGTGTAAGTGGCTCTGTCCTCAGGGTGGGCAGAGCCACTAAACTTGTTCTACCTAGTTCTTTCCAGTTTGTTTTTGGTTCCCCAAGCGTCATCTCACGTGGAGAACTTTACACCTAGCATAGCTGGTGCCAAGAGATGTCCTGAGGACATGGCCACCTGGGTCCACTCCAGTGACAGACCCCTGACAAAGAGCAGGTCTCTGGAGGCTGAGTTGCATGGGGCCTCGTCACCCCCCTCCAGTGAGCCTCTCCTGCCACCGTGCCCTGGGGGCTCCCAGGGCCTGGGCAACTTAGCTTCAACTGGCGAAGGAGAAAGGTAGTGTGAGATGTGACGCCAGTTTACTCCAGAAAGCATAAGGGGTCTGTTTTTGTTGTTGTTGTTGTTTTTTGTTTTTCATTTCCATGGACATCTTCAGCAGCTTCACCTGACAACGACTATTCCTATGAAGAAGCCACTTGTGTTTTGAGCAGAGGCAACCTCTCTCTTTTCCCCTGCCTGGCCAGGGCAGGGCCACAGATAGGAGAGATTGAGCCAAGTCAGCCTTCTGTTGGTTAATATGGTCTAATGCATGGCTTTGTGCACAGCCCAGTGTGGGATTACGGCTTTGGGATGACCGCTTACAAAGTTCTGTCTGGTTAGTGTTGGCATAGTTTTTCTATATAGCCATACATGCGTATATAAACCCATAGGGTTAGATCTCTATCTTAGTGTAGCGATGTATACGTACACACACACACACCTGTGTGCTGAAGGGCCTAACCGGCTTTGGGGTATCAACTGGTCCCTTATCTCTTCAGGCTAATCCTTTGACTGTGTTCATTTACCAAGTTGATCCGGTTTGTCCTTTATGTTATGTAAGACTACAGAGTAGAGGCGGGAAGGGGGCCAGCCTCTGAATGCGGCCACCGATGCCTTGTGGCTTCAGCCCTTGCCCCATCTGTCCCCAGAAGACACGGGAGGGGACAGCCTTTGCCCCATCTGTCCCCTGAAGGCACAGGAGGTCCCCTCTCCAATGCCAAACCCACCATTCACTGGTGCTGACTACACAGAATGGGGTTGAGAGAAGACCAGCCAGGGCCTTCACATTGTCATGCAAAAACTTTTGTTCTTTAACGTTTGTGGAAAACTCTCGAGTGAACCGAAGGATTGGCTTGCTGGCGTCCCCTTGGGGACAAGGCATGGATGAGGGGGGGATGGCTTTGATCCAACTGGTGCCTGGGTGATGTGCTCAGGGAGCTTGTGTCGAAGGGTGGGGGTTCAGCAGTGAATACTCTCCACTTTCGGACACCTTATCCTGATGTTATATCTCCAGGATTTGGATTTTGATTTTTCAAATGTAGCTTGAAATTTCAATAAACTTTGCTCTTTTTTTTTTTCTAAAAATAAACCTGGCATCCGAGTATAAATAGAGTGGCCGGGAGCGCTGTTTCTCCGACTCCCTGAACATTAGTGAGCACCCCCTAAGTGGCAGACCAGCCCTATTGCCTTGATCCGGCCTGTCAAAATACCCACATTGTATGGGTGAGGAGACTGAGGCTTGGCCTATGTAAGTGACTTGCCCAGAGTCACATGGCTGTTGGGCAAATTGGGACTCCACCCCACATCTGTCCCTGTGTCCTGCTCCTGCTTTTGTAAGACCGCTTTGGAGTGAGTGGCGAGGTGGCCCCGTGGCACATAACCTCAGCTTAAGGGGCCGATTTGGGAGGAAGGAGACCCCAAGGAGGCTCAGAAGAAAAGGGCACAGTATCCATGTGAGGGGACCAAATAGATACACATGGGCCTCTTCCCTCTTTTGAAAACATCAGGGTCACTTTGTGTGTCCTCCTTAATACCAATCCACATGACACCCTTGACTTTGGCAAAGGAGCTAAGAGGACCCTTGTGAGAAAAGGACACAATGTATGCAGTGCCCAAACCGAATCCCCTTCCCCCCAGGAAAGATGCCCTGCATCCCTGCTGGTGTACTTGTCCCAGCTGAGAGTGGGCTCACAAACCCCACCAGCTAGCTGTATGCGCATGGTCTGGTCTAAGCACGATCCTGACTCTACTTCCTTCCTCTGGCTCCCTGTAGGGTCTGTTCTCACCCATTACCCTTTCCCTGGCCTCAAGTCTCTGGCCCCCGGAGTCCTGCTGTTTCTCACCATACCCTCACCTAGAGCCACCTCAGACCCTGCGTTGTGTACTGAGCCCTGCCACGCTCCCTGCTCCCATCTCAGCCTCCTATAGCATCTGTGCCTGTCCCTTTGCCACTTGAAATGGAGCCGAACTCCCGGATATTCAAGCCTCAAGGACCAAGAGGTCTCAGCCCCCTCCCCTGTGCCAGTGGGTGCCCATATATACATTCAAAATACCATGCTTCCTCCTCTGGAGAGGTCAGACGTGGTGGTCTCTTCTTTTCCAGGCACCAGAACTCTCCAGAACATGACAAACCCTGGCTTGCTGGCCTCTCAAACCCCAGTGGCCCCACTTGCTCCTAATCTCATTTCACAGCTGCCCGCACCAGCTTTGGACCGGGCAGCCACCCCGACCCACACAGTGCTCTCCCTGGTTCCCGAGCCCCTCCCCCTTTCACGAAGTGCCAGGGGACGTTTTGACTCTCCAGTTCATCTGGAAACTTCCCACACCCACTTTGCAGCCAAACAAGAACGCACAGTTGCAAAAAAAGAAAAGAAAAGAAAAAAAAAAAAAAACAACCCAGAAGATGGCTCAGCAAACCCACGGCCCTCTCTGGTCATCCTGCCCTTCCCTAAGAGAAAGGGGAAAAAACTGGCCTGCGGTCTCATAGTGGGAAAAAGAGAACAGCTTTGTTTCCTAGGCAACCTGGACTAAACAGAGACAAACACTACAGCTTCTGAGGCCACAGCGGTTGCTCGACTAGATAAGAGGAACTTTGTGGCTGTTAAGTCACATCCAGGAGCAGCGCCGAGTTGTTGTTCCACAGAAGACCAAGGAGGGGTGGGGAACAGCAAAAAGAACACGCTGCTCCTGGAAGGACCTTCACAGGTTTTGGGGTTCTGGGCTCAGCTGGTCCAGCTGGACCCAGAATAAGGAAAAGAACCAGAGGAACAACAGTGCTAACGCTCCCCTGCCTGGGCATGCCTCCTCTTCCAGAACCTTCCTATCTCTTATCTCATCTGATCCCCACGCCCGTGGCCCTCCCCTCGCCGATAGATGCCCCTCCTCGTGTATGCGGAACATTCTGTTTCTTGACCTTAGAAAAAGAGGCAGTTACAATTTACGTCCATTTGACAGACGGGGAAACTGAGAGCCAGAGAGCTTAGTGCTCCTCCCACCATGGGGCAGTGGTTCCCAGCCTCCATGACAGCAAGGGACCCTTGGAAAATGTCAAAAATGTGCTCAGATTTCCCCCAACCCAACAGTAGCTGAACTTTGAGTGCCCAATGGGGGCGGGGAGGGGAACACATAATAACAAACAGTGACTGAATTCAGTGGTGCTTTTAAAGGAATTCATTGAATTTGCTACAAAAGCAGAGAGGTGGATCTGAAAAGTAGAACAGAAATGTGGGCGGTAGATTATTTACAGACAAGGACTACTGGGGGATAAGGTGCAAAGTTCTGGGGCTGGGAACTACCACAGAGAGAGGCTTTCCTGGTTGGGCTCCCAGAAGGAACCCAGGGGGGCAAGCAGATCAGGAAGCTGGGCAGTCGGAACTGCAGTGGAGGGAGGAGGATTCTAGAAAGATCATAGGAGAGAAGGCCCACAGCCCGCTGTCCCTATAGGCTATTTTGAAGTGGCCCTAACATCATCGTCCATATTCTGGAAAAATCTCTCGCTTTCAAATCTCACCCCCTCTCCTCCTAGTCAGTTAGAAATTAATTAACGTAATTAGAGCTTTGTAGACAGCCCAGTTCCTCAGGTTGTCTCATGCAGAGAGGCTCACTGGAACCCAAATACTTAATATTTAACCACCTCTGCTAGATCAGGCAAGGCTTGACAGAGAACTCCTTCAGGTAGCTATTCTGAGCAGAAGTGGTTTCTAGGGAGAAGCTGGCTGGAAGGGGCCGTAATCCCAATAATTAGTAATAACAGCGAACACTTCCATGGCCCGCACTCTGGGCCAGACACCATTCTAAGCCTTTTTACGTGTTTTGTCCCTTTGAGTCCTTTCCACAGACCTATGAGAATGTACCACTAAAATCCCCCCATCTTGCAGATGGGAAAATGAAAACGCTAAGGCAGGAAAAGGGGAAGCGACTTGCCCGACGACCTCATACAGCCAGTGGTGGCAGAGCCAGGATTGGTAAGGAGGGGAAGACAGATACATTGAGAAAAGGGCCAGAGAATCCCCACAATTTTCAGAATTCCTTCTGTGTAAGCAGAATTGTTTCGGGGATGGGTAGAAAAGAGACCACCTCAAACTAGCGGAGGGGCTGACATGAGGTTAAACATGACCATTGGGCCTCCATGGAGGGATGGAAGCAGACGGGGAAGAGGTAAGAGGGAGGATGGGAGGCCAGCTTGGCTGGCTCCCAGCCGAATGAATTGAGATAGGATCTACTAGGTCTGAGGGAGCCATGGTAGTCTTCTAAACAGGGCAGTGATGTGATGCCAAAGATATTTGCAGAAGATGGGTGCTGGCAGCTGGAGATGCTGGAGCGGAGCAAGGCTAGCCGAAGGCAGGCCAGCTGTTGCTACTGTAATCCAGGTGTGAGGTGATGAGGGCCAGCCGGGGGCAGGGACAGGGTTCCTGGAAAGGAGCCAAAGGGACAAAACCAAGAGCCACTGAAAGGGGTTGTTTCTCTAAGTGTGGTCTGCGATCCACCCGCTCGAAGTAGGAGGGGAAGTTCCTTTAAATGCAGATTCTAGGCCCCACTCCCAGACTAAAGAGGGGAGAGGGGTTCCAGAACTGATCACTCTCCCGGTGATGCTGGAGGATACGAATATCTGAAGCACAAACCGAAAAATCAGCACAACCTTGTCACAGAGCGAGTCCAGGAGGAGACAAGTAGGAGCCACAAGTCAAGGAACACTCAGGAGTCCGTTTGGTTTGGTTCTGCAGTTTTTAATCCTGGCACCACCATCCATCTCCAGAACATTTTCAGCTTCCCGGACTGGAACTCTGGACCCATTAAACACTGAGTACCCATTCCCCCCCCCCCCCCCCCCCGCC